>CM021109.1:235444435-235501346 GCA_007115665.2 Sequoiadendron giganteum | reverse complement strand
GAGAGAGAGAGAGAGGGAGAGGGATAGTAGGAGTGAGAGAGAGAGAGAGAGGGTTAAGGGTTAAGGGTTAAGGGTAGAGGGTAGAGGGTTTAAGGTCTTAAGGTTTAAGGGTTAAAAGTATCTAGGGGAAAGAGATAAAGGGAGTGACTTTGAGAGAGAGATTTGAAATAGGGAGAGGGGGTAGAAGGGAGAGAGGGAGTGGGAGAGAGATAGAGGGTATATAGGGTTAATGGTAGAGAGTAGAGGGATTATAGTTTAAGAGTTAAGGATTTAGGGTTTAGGTTTAAGGGTGGAGGGAGAGATATAAAGGGAGTGAGTGAGTGAGAGAGAGAGACTTGAGAGAGGGAGAGGGGGTAGGAGGGAGAGAGAGAGAGAGATGTTAGATAAGGGTAGAGGATTTAGGGTTTAGGGTATGAGGGAGGGAGAGAGAGAGATTGATGGTAGAGGATTAAGGATAAAGGGTAGAGAGATCTAGAGGGAGTGACTTTGAGAGAGAGACCCAAGAGAAGGAGAGGGGATAGGAGGGAGAGACTTGAGAGAGAGAGAGATTAGAGGGTAGAGGGTGGAGGGAGAGATATAAAGGGAGTGAGTGAGAGAGAGAGAGAGAGATACTTGAGTGAGGAAGAGGGGGTACGAGGAAGAGAGAGAGAGGGTAGAGGGTAGAGGGTTTAGGGTTTAGGGTTTAGGACCTACACGAGGGAGAGAGAGAGAGATTGATGGTAGAGGATTAAGGGTAGAGGGTAGAGAGATCTAGAGGGAGTGAATCTGAGAGAGAGACCTAAGAGAGGGAGAGGGGGTAGGAGGGAGAGAGAGAGAGAGGGTTTAGGGTAGAGGGTTTAAGGGTTTGGGGTTTAGGGGTTTAGGGTTTAAGGTTAAGGGTAGAGGGGAGAGAGATAGATGGAGTGAATGAGAGAGAAAGAGACCTAAGATAAGGAGAGGGGGTATGAGGGAGAGAATTGATAATGATAGAGAAAGAGAGAGGGAGAGAGAGAGAGAGGGTATAGGGTTTAAGGGTTAAGGGTAGAGGGAGAGATATAGAGGGATTGAGTGAGTGAGAGAGAGACCTGAGAGAGGGAGAGGGGATAAGAGGGAGAGACTTGAGAGAGAGAGAGAGTAGAGGGTAGAGGGTTTAAGGGTTAAGTGTTTAAGGTTTAGGGCTAAGGGTAGAGGGGAGAGAGACTGAGGGAGTCAGTGAAAGAGGGGTAGGGAGGGAGTGGGAGAGAGATAGAGGGTAGAGGGTTTAAGGGTTGAGCGTTAAGGGTTTAGGGTTAAGGGTTAAGGGTTACATATGGGAGAGAGATAGAGGGAGTGACTCTGAGAGAGAGATAGAGTGACTCTAAGAGGGTAGAGGGTTAAGGGTAGAGGGTAGAGGGTTTCAGGGTTTAGGGTAGAGGGGAAAGAGATAGAGGGAGTAACTCCGAGAGACAAACCTAAGAGACAGAGAGGGGGTAGAATGGAGATACTTGAGATAGAGAGAGGGAGTGGGATAGTGATATAGGGTATATAGATATCTAGGGTATATAGGGTTAAAAGTAGAGGGTAGAAGGTTTAAGGGTTAAGGGTTTAGGGTTTAGGGTTAAGGGTAGAGGGAGAGATATAGAGGGAGTGAGAGTGAGGAAAGAGGAGTAGAAGGTTGGGATTAAGGTAGGGGAAAGAGATGGGGGAGTGACTCACGAGGAAGGAACCTGAGAGAGGGAGGGGGGATAGGAGGGAGACTTGAGAGTGAGAGGGAGTGGGAGAGAGATAGAGGGTATATATGGTTAATGGTAGAGGGTAGAGGGTTTAAGGGTTTAGGGTTTAAAGGTTAAGGGTTTAGAGTTTAGGGTTAAGGGTAGAGGGAGAGATATAGAGGGAGTGAGCAAGAGAGAGAGACTTGAGAGAGGGAGAGGGGGTTAGGAGAGAGAAACTTGAGAGAGAGAGTAGAGGGTAGAGGGTTCAAGTGTTAAGGGTTTAGGGTTTAGGGTTAAGGGTAGAGGGGAGAGAGATAGAGGGAGTCAACGAAAGAGAGGGAGGGAGTGGGAGAGAGATGGAGGGTAGAGGGGAGAGAGATAGGTGTGATTGAATGAGAGAATTGGGAGAGAGAGATGGAGAGAGAGAGAGGGAAAGAGATAATATTTAAATAATTTATATATTAGTAATATATATATATTTAAATATTTATACATTAACTAAAATGTTTAAATAATATTTAAATATTATACATAATAATATAATATATTCTATATTAAATACATAATTCGGCAAGAGATTATCATAGATTATATATTATATATTAAATTATAAACTTTATTTCGTTTTTTAAATCATATATTATAAATTGTTTAACATTTTTTAAAATCATATCTAAAACATATCGGATATTTGATTTGAATCCGATATCCAATATGTCTGACATAAAATTTAATGCCTAGGGATTAAACCCGAGCTTGCTTTGGAATTTGGTTCAAACTTGCCAATCCTAAGAAGTCAACACAAAAAACATGTTTAACAACTTACCTTGCTTTTCTAGACTTCGTCCATGTGGTTGATGACCTTTTTTTACCCAAAATTGATGAAACGAAAAGGGTTTGTAAAGGAGCTTCTCAGCTTTCCACCAATATAAATTATACTTTACTTTGAATCTAATAAATATTTTTTATTCATTTTCTATTAGAATTATGACTAAAGTCATGATTGATAGGCTAATTGAAAAACATCTATAGCTTTCAAACGGTATCACATTTTTTGAATCCAAAACATGCATCACATTCTATGCTTCGCATACTATAGGATTTTAAAAAAAATGAATTTCATGAAGTTTTGACCAAGTTAAGGTGGTCAGACATACACGTTTTTATATTTTTTAAAAGTTGTAATAAAAAAATCATAGTTAATTATTTACTAGGAAAAAAATTACAAAAAAATATGCATCACATCCGGACATGAGTCCTCTACTTATATCTAAAATATTATAAAAAATATTATCATTTTATTATGGTTAGGGTGGTCCGACAGACACCTACTTTTTATTTTTACCTTGAAATTTAAGTACTACTACATTGAAATTTTAATTTTTCACCAAATAGATTTTAAAAAAATAAAAATAAACCTAGTAGTTTAGAAACTAAATTCAATTTTCCACAGATTCTATTCTTACATATTTTTGAAATAATATAAATAACTTATTCAAATTTTTACGTCAAGTTGCCTAACTCCGTTTTTTTTTAATTTTCATTGTCACTTAAGGGCCCGCTTTTCCCATGATGATTCCACACATACCCAACTTTGTTTTAAATTATAAGGGGGGTTGCATGAAAAAAATTTTGGACCAGTCACACAGAGAGGTATAGAACACCTAACATGTAACTGCTTTATGAAATATTTTAATACAACTTCCATACTCAATAAAGCAAGTATTCACCATGGTAATATTACAAAAATATTTTAAAAACAACAAATCAAAATGACACTCAATTGCCCCCATTCCTTCCTCTCTAAATCCTTATGGACATCCTTGAGAGATCTTGGGAATGAGTCAATAAAATAAATCACAAAAAGTAAGACCACAAAAAGATGAAAACAAAGTTGCAGTATCACTTGCCATATTTGTTTAGGGTGGGGCTATTATCCATTGTTGATCATGTCTATCATAGGAAAGGATTTGTTAAGACATATCTCTGGATGTTGTTGGGACTTGTTTAAAAAGATAGGTAGTTGATACTTTGGCATTGTTTTCTTCTATTTATAGTCAACTCTTATGCGATTGTTTTTTCTTGAAAGTTCTAGATTTTGATGTTTGTTTTTTTTGTCAAAGGATGCTTGGGACAGTTCATTTATAATGTGT
The DNA here is from genome assembly GCA_007115665.2 of Sequoiadendron giganteum. NCBI lineage: Eukaryota > Viridiplantae > Streptophyta > Pinopsida > Cupressales > Cupressaceae > Sequoiadendron > Sequoiadendron giganteum. Next base: position 235,497,523 of record CM021109.1, on the reverse strand, counting down.
GAAGTGTTTATTGTGGATGTTGATGACGGGATGGGTTATTTTTTCTAAGTTTTTATAATGTTGTTTTTGTTGTTTTTAGGGCACTAACCTAGGGCCTTGGGGGCTCATCAAAGATAATACTTTCCTACATTGTACATGCAGAGGCTCATAGTTCACTTTGTTTGACCTTTTCTATTTTGTGAACTTTTTGGATTTTGTATATTGTATATATTTTTGAGATTTTGTATTTTTTGACTAAGTGAAATAAATAATGTTGGAAACCTAAGGGGACTGATCTAGGATCTCGAGGGCTAAAAATCCTTGCCTACATTGTACATGTAGAGACCATGTAGTTCAACCGTTTGAATCAAAGCATGAATTGTTTTTGGGTAAACAACATTGATAGCTTGGATTGATATCCCATTTTTGTGTCTAGAGGATATGTTGTGGGAAATTCACTTGAACTAGCTGTGAGGTTCAAAAAAATGTTGATATCTTAGACTGTTTGAGTGAAGGAATAACTCAATGGTTTTTTTTTGTTTCAAGATGTTTTTCACATATTTTTAATTTTTGATCATTTTGATTTTTTATCTCTTTTTTTTCATTTTTTGGATTTTTACCCTTTTGCCTAGGGTATAAGATGTTGAAAGCTTGGATTGATACTTCACTTTGTTTTCCTAGAGGATATGTTGCAGAAAATATTACTTGAACTAGCTGTGGAGTTCAAGAAATTGTTAATATCTTAGAATTTTTGAGTGAAGGAATAATCCATGTTATCGTCATCTTTGAAGGTTACCCTTGTAGTGCATTAGTGGTACACCTTGTTGTTGGGATAAACTATTTCAAAGCATACCCTAATAGTGCATTGGCAAGATACCTTGTTGTTGGAATGAATTATTTTGAAGGTTACCCTGATAGTGCATTGGTGGTATACCTTGTTGTTGGGGTGAATTGGGAAGGGTGCCATGTAGCACACCTTGTTGTTTGGATAATGTCTAGATCATAACATGAGCTAGAGGATATAGATCAATATTTATTTTGAAGCAAGATGCGAGCATTTACCCCCAATATCTAGCAATGTAGGTAATGGATTATCTTGTGATAGGATAACATGTTTGGGTAGATTATGCATGTTTGGACCATGCCTCATGGCTCGGATAATGCTGGATAAGATAGGATCAATGATAATGGACCATGTCAAGATATTTTTCATAAGAAAGTGTAAAATATATATCAAAAATTTGTCAAGATCAAGATCAGTTGGATTTGGGAAATAATGGCTTAGGTTCGTTATGGATAGGCTAAGATGCTTCCTCTTGAAATTACACACGTAGATGCTCGATTCTTACACATGATGCATTTTTGTCAATTTTTCATCATGGTACTTGTCCAAAGTGCCACCATAGTGGTTTTCATTGGAGGATGATTTTTCTCTTGAATGTTTTTCTTTATTTTTTCCTTGATTTTCTTGATTTTGGATTTTTGATGTCACATAAGACACTGTTTACCAGGTTTTCATCATGGTGACCATTTTTTGCTCATATTGAACCACCTAGTGGTGGTAATGTAGGCGTTGTTGGTACTGATATGGTCATTATTGTTTTCATGACATGCCAATGATATCCTTCTTGGAGGAGTTGTTTTGCTAGGATATGGGTGCTTGAATGTAACCCCTAGAAATTCTTATCTTCCTTTTTGATACCAGAGTTAACCTTACCTTGATGCACACATTGTGATAAAGTGCCCTTAGAGTCCTTATGATAAAGAGTTGCTGCCAACACATGGTCAATGTGAGATTTGGATATCATGGATGGTAAAATGCATTGAGGGATATGATATTTAGATGGATTGGTTGATAGTTTGGAACCTTTGACTCTCCAAACTTGGGATGATGAGCAATGATGGGTGGATATGGAGATTCGATTGGGACAAACATCTTGATAGACCTTGTAAGTCTCTCTTGAAGCTTTCTTTTGCATTGTTGGAAATCTTTGATGGATGAACTTCCCTTTTTTTTTTTCCGCTAAGTTTCTTTGACTAATGGAGTTTGATAGGGATGATTTTCTTTCTTTTTCTTTTGTATCCATTTGAATTTTTCTTGTCCATTTTGTCTTGTTGATTCTTTTTCTTTAATGACTTGTTTCGTTCTTTGATATAGCTTTTTATTTTGTTGTTGGTCCCAATCAAAGGATGGGAATATATGTGGATGATGATTCATGGTATGGCTAGTTGTAGTGTTGGTAGCAGTTTCATCATAAGGACCCTTAGTGCTCCCCATGTTGGTTGCATTAGATAAAGTTGCCCCCAGTATTATGGAGGCATTATTGATATATTTAGATTCCTTTGAATAACCAAGACCTTGATGCTTAGGATTTCCAATAATCTACACTGGTTCTAGGATACCTTGTTCATGTAGGCCTAATCCTCTGTCTTGATACTGAATTTGTTGAGAGAGTTTATTTGCAATGGGATATGTCTCACCTTGGAAACAAGGTGCTAATATTTCTTTTCTCTCATGTGGATCTTTAAATGTGGTAGCTTCCTCACTGATAGGCTCCTTCAGATGTGGGATACCCTCTTGTTTGATATCTTTGGCTTGATCTTGTAAAATATCAAATTTTAATTCTTCTTCAAGAGGTGTTTCTAATTTATTGTCCACAAAAAAGCCTCCCTCATGATTCATTTTTTATATGCCTTCATAGGATGTTTCTGATTCATAACTTATGTATAAGTCCTCTTCCTGATCCTCTTTTGATATGTCTGTATAGGATGTTTCCGATTCACAAATTATGTATAAGTCTTCTTCCTAATCGCTTTCTGATATGTCTCTAGCTTCTCCAATGTCTTGATCTTGTGTACATATGTTAAGCGTAGGAGACTCTTGTTCCTTGGTAATTATTTCAAGAGTATGAGACTCTTTTCTTGGATGAAGATCATCTACATGTCCATTAGGAGTAAGCATCTCATGGGTAGATGCATGTGTGCTTGGTATATGGATTTGCTTTTCTTTTGGAAAACCTTGGATGTGTTTGAAGATATCTACCAAGTCATTGTAGTATTTTGATGGCAATGTTTCTTGATCTTGATTTTGTGTGGTATTATCTTTGACATGCTTTAGATCACATTCTTGATATGGATCAATTTTAAAGAAGGAATTGCTTATAAAGGATCCTTGGATTTTCTCAAAATGTGGGCATATGGGTGATAACTCTTGGTTTAGATTTTTTGTATTGGGTATAAGAATTAGATTAAGAGTCTCGTGATCTTCAATATGTACCTCCATGAAGTTGGATGATTTCAATATATCTTTGACTGAATCATTGCTAGATTTGGGTGATTGATTTTGATCATGCTCGGGACTAAATTATTGATGTATGTCCTCTTGTTCATTGGATGATGTAGAGACATTGTCAATGTGATCAGTGATAGATAGCTCTTGATCATCTTTTTCAAATTTTGAGGTTGAGAAATCATCATTGTTGTCATTGGTAGATGGCCCTTGAATGCCATTTTTAATAGCTATTTCTCCCTAATTAATGAGGTCTTGGATGAGGTTTTTGAGTGTAGCACATCTATTCGTTGGGTGACCCTTGATTTTATGGAACTCACACCATTCGTATTGGTTATACCAAGGGAGTTTAAAGCTTGGTTCACCATAATTTGGACTATCATTGATTTTGATAAGGTCCTGTTGTACTAGTTCATGCATGATTAACTCTAAAGTTTCTCCCAAAGGGGTGAATTTCCTTCCTAGTCAGTAATCTTTCTTTTGTGGCTTTTCTTGATTGTTTTTCTCTTGATTTTGTGGAACTCCTTGATACCGTGTTTGAGGTGCATTTTGATATTGCACTTGAGGTACACCTTGGTGTTGCAAAACTCCTTGATACTGTGATAGAGCTACATTTTGATATTGCACTTGAGGTACACCTGGGTGTTACAAAACTTCTTGATACTGTTGATATTGGAAGTGTTATTGATGTGGATATTGAGGTGTTTATGGATTGTCAAGATGTTGATACGTAATGTTCTGACTTTGCATCAATGATATGTTAGATTTTGATTTTGTTTAAGTTCCTCAAGATCTCTCTCCATTTTATCTAGGGTGATTTGATGTTCTGGACTTATTCCTTGATGGGGGTTTTGAAACCCTTGATGTTGTTGCCTTACTTAGTGTTGTGACCCTTGATTAGAGTGATTTGGGTAATAGATCAACATGTTTTGGGGATGTTTTGATATTCAATACCCTATCATAAGGTCACTTGGTTTATATCCTCATTGGCCAACTCCGTCATTCATTGTGTTTGTCAAATATATTGGTGGTATTCTTGCTTGCTTCCATTTTATTCATATGCTATGATCTCGTGGTTGTCATAAACAACTTGAGTCCCCTGTGGGAGAGTGGTGTACTCTCTAGGTGACTCAAACCCTAAAAACCCAATGTTGTCCTATAAATTATGTGAGATATTGGAACTGTTGGAATAGACCAGGATTCTAACAATAGTAGAAGGAATACAAGTTTGGATTGTTCCTTGAAGCGTGTTTGTAAAATTTGTATACCAACCTAGTTCTAGTTTTGTGAAGTGCCCAAAGGTGTTTCTTGAGAGCTTTTGGACTAAGATGCCTGAGTCTAAAATGATGACCTATGGACTTTACCTTAGGGATCTTGAACTTGTGTGAGATCATGAAGGGGATATTTATTCCACACGGGTGGTGGAAATATGGGTCTCCCTACTATTATGTCATCTTTTTCTTCCTCTTCATCTAGGACAATTGATACAGTGAGAAACTGGCAGGGTATTTCATTCTTCTAAAAAATGAAAGTCCTCAAGTTGCTTATGATTTCAATTTTTTCACCTTTGATATATGTGAGACTAGGAAAAAGGATTGGTGCTACAAGATCTAATTGTTGAATTGGGGCAATTGGTTTCCAGATGTTCATAGAGTTTTATGGTGTTATGGGATGGTTGTTGTGAAGCTCAGGACCCTAGGGTTTGAGTATTGTTTTGGAATGATACTACTTCTTGGAAATCAAAATGTTGAAGAACTAAGGTCTATATTCCACTTCCTTGTCCAGAGGATATGTTGTCAGAAAGCTTACTTGTACTATATGTGAATCCCAAGTAATTGTTGATATCATGGATGTCTGAGTGGAGGAATGACCATAATGCTTTTTTAATTTTGATTTCAAATAGGAAGGATGAAATTCATGGATGTGGGACTATCTGATCTTCTAGCTGTCCAATTTTTTTGGCTCGAACAATGATCTTATAAAAAAATATCTCTCAAATTTTTCTCTGTGTTTGACGTATGTCAAGTGATAAAACAACACTTGGACTGACTCAACAATCATGGACTTATGTGACCTTCATGTCTATAACTTAGGTTGTGAAATCACAACACCCAAGCCATAGTTCCCAAATGTTTACTTTGATTAATGTACCCTGAAATTAAAGCCAGAATGTTCATAAAACTTTAAGGAAATATCCTTTCAAAGGGGTGCAAACATAAGGATTCTTTCACAAGTATGCACTAAATCAAAGGGTTTGTGTTTCAACCATCTCATTCAATGTTTGTTTTGAACATGTTCTTTTTTTAAAACTAATCATAGAATTTGATGTCAAATTGTTTTGAATGTAATGGGCCAAGTTTAACATAAACCAATAATCACAACCCTAGGGGATAAACACCATTCTCTTAGGTAGGTCTGCCTCATGCTCTGAAGAGACAATTTTACATGCAACTTATGGCCCGATCCTGTAGTCGAACATGACAAGTAACTTATCGAAAGTAAATTTTGATGCACATCTTTCAGAGAATGTTTTTGGATAATAGGGTGGCCTCTAAAACAATTTGGTTCTTAGTGATAATTGTGAACGTAGAAATATGACACTCACCCATTGGCCAGTTAAGGCTCTTTAACCATTCTTGTTCCACTTAAGGCATGGGATTAGGTGCATTTTTTTATCAGCATGGTTTGAAGCTACTTTCTTATGACTCCATAACCTTTAATATAGCCCATTAGTAAATGTGCTTTGAGACCTTGAAATGAGTTCTCTAGCACGAGATGTATCTCAAGGAAAGCCCCCTCTTTAAGGTAAACTTAAATATAAAGTGCAATGCTAAAAAATGTTCTTTCACTCACCCAAGATCGACAAAAGGTGTGAGGGGAGAAGATAAAACACTTTAGATTTGCCAACCAATGAATGCACAATGAACAATCCATATAAATTTGATTCATTTTAAACACCTCGAGCGGTGTTATCCCCATAAATATGTGAATAACCTAAAAAAATTGTTCTTTTTACTTGCACCAATGGGAAGTATTCAAGATATCATTCAAAAATAATAATGGTGCAATACAAAAGAAATGCATTACTCATTTTTAAGCTCCAAATTTGGGTGTTTCTAAGAGAACAGTCCTTGTCTCTAATTGGTCAACAAATGAAAATCGTGCGTGCATCAACAAATGGAAATCATTTGCACTCTTTTTATGCACCAAATTTAAAGTTCCTAAGTTAAGAATCATGAAATTGGTTCATTTTTAGATCCCAAAATTGAAGTGTTTTTTTTCGTTGTTTTTGTTCTTTTTATGAGCACCAAATTCAAATTCCTAAGTTAATAAAATAGGGAATTGGTTCATTTTTAAACACTAAATCAAATGTGATTTTTTGTTTTGTTCAGTTTTAGAGCACCAAATTCAGATTCCTAAGTTAAGAAAGCATGAACTTGTTTAATTTTTAAAAACTAAATCAAAAATGAGTTTTTTTTTGTTCATTTTAGAGCACCAAATTTAGATTCCTAAGTTAATTAAAAGTAAATCAAAACTTGGGACCAATTGTCTTCCTTACAACAAACATGTTAATGTTACTTGAATCTTGCATCAGATCTGCCAATACCTTCTTACACATCCAAAAAGAAACAATAGTTAGTGAAAAAATCCTATTACAATAGTGTAGGATCCGTGCACTTGTTTGTCAGAACAACTTCTTAGAAAAAATTAAAAATGCTCAAAAATAAGAAAACTGCTTAGTTCCAGAAACAACTACTAAAACTAGACAACAAAAGGTAACTCTATCAAGAAATAAGCACCCAGGTTTTAGACAATAGCGACATTCCCATGACAATAGCGTAGTTCTTGAAAAATAGCATAATTTTTTTGCTAGATAGTAGCGCAAGATTCAGACAATAGCATAGTTTTCTTGTCATACAAGCACACAGGTTTTCTAGGAAAGAGCATGAAAACTCTAGGTCAAGTGTGTTTTCAGGACTTGCAGCTTCAAAAATGACTCAAACGAATGTTAGAGGGGATAAGAGTCCCACCGAGCATGCTAGAATGTGTAAGGGGGAGAACATTAGACCAAAAGATGGATCAAAACATGTTAATCAAAGAATCTAAGCTAACATTAACATATTAATCTAAGATCTAAACCTACACATACAAAATGAAACTAAGCTATCCTAACATGCATAAATGAATCTATGATTACAAAATGAATGTGTAAAATAACATAGCATTACCATCCCATAGTGGAGTGTATTCATCTAATGTTGGGTTGTTCTTATTACCGCAAAGCCTCCAAAGTTTGTGTGCAAACACTTAATGAATGATTGTTGTGTTTGGTTAATCGAAGAAAATGGTGAAGCTTTGTTATTGGTGTTCTTGACATCACTTCATTGCTCAATGTATGTTGATTCTTCAATCCATATTTGTGAGGAAAGGGGTTTGTTATATAGAATATGTGATTTGAAATGGACGATGAAGATCGTGTTGAAGAATATCCAGATCAACGGTTGGAGTGTGTTGAGAGGAATTAGACATGAGAAAATTGTGCAAATTTGATTGCACAATTTGGATGATTTGAGAAATAGATTGGCCAGTCAGGGATGTGATTGATTAGTCAGGATCTTGATGGCTTAGTTAGGAATGTGATGGCTTAGTTAGGAATGTGATGACTTAGTTAACAGATTAGATTTTTTATTTAACAATTTGGATTGATTAGTTAACAGATTAGATTGCTTAGTCAACAATCGTAATTTTCTCAATCAGAAAGTGGGTGAGGAATATGAATTAATTGATTCAATTATTTAATTCCTTTTTGGAGTTGAACGTGAAAATCAATTTTGACTTTTGCAAACAAAGTTGCACTAGTTTGATTTAATTTTTGATAAATGATTTGAATAGTTTGATTTAATTATTCAAATTTTGGAGAGAAAGTGTCGTAATTAAATTATTATTTAATAAATTAATCCACTTAGGGGAATAAAGTGATTTAGTGACGTAATTAAATAACTGGTGTTATTCAATCAATCAAGATGAAATAAATTGAGAATAGGAATCTATTAAATAAATGTGATTTATTTAATCGGTTGAAATGATGAGAGGTGAATTAATTAAATAATGTTATTTTATTTAATCAATAGATGAATTATTTATTTAATCAATAGATGAATTAGGGTTTTTAGGAGTTTATTGAATAAATGAAATTTATTTAATTTTCCTAAAATGATGAAAAAGTGAATTAATTAAATAATGTTGTATTATTCAATTAATAGAGGAATTAGTGTTTTTGATGTCGTTTTGATGTGGTGTGATGTGGGAACATTGTGGTACAATTCTGAGATGATCCGAGACATTATGGGATAATTATGAGATGTTTCAGAGTGATTATGAGATATTATGAGATGTTTCGAGACAAATCCAAGTCATTCTGAGATGTTATGGGATGATTATGAGTCATTCTGAGATGTTATGAGATGATTTTGATTTATTTTGTGATGTTACAGGATGATTCTGAGTCATTTCAAGATGTCATGGGATGATTATGAGTCATTCTGAGATGTTACAAGATGATTCTAGGTCATTCCAAGATGCTACAAGATGATTCCAAGTTATTTCAAGATGTTACGGGATGATTCTAAGTCATTTTGAGATGTTACAAGATGATTCTGAGTCATTCAGAGATGTTGTTTGAGGTTTTTCAATGTTGTTTGATGTTGTTTGATGCTATTTGGGGTGTGTGATATGTGTCAAGTCAATTTTACATGTCTACAATAATATCTATATATAATATTATATTATATATTTTATATAAATAATATAATACTTAATATATATAATATTATCTATACATTATAACTATATATAATAGATATTATATATTATATTATTTATATACAATTTAATAATATATTAAATTATATATATTATATAATATAAATATAAATATAATAATATAATATATACAATAATATAATAAATAATAATATAAAAGTATATAATATAGAATATAAATATAAATATAATAAACACTATAATGTATATGAATATTAAATATAAAGAAATAAGTACACATGCCTCTTTGTAAAGGTGTGAAAAGCGTAAAATTGATGGAAGCAAGAAAAAATAATGAAAAAGGAGAAGGAAAGAAGACAATTAATCTTAAGAAGATCCATATAAATATATATGATTTATAGGCTATGGGAACTCCTCTAAATAGTCTGGATATCAGAGAAAACCCAAAGGGATTGAGGAGAAGGCTTTTTAAATCATTGCATTTGAAATTAATGTTGAAGTTTTAGAGACCATTCTTTGTATTAAAATTTTAGATAATTTCCTAAATTCAAAGGTCGATAAATTGAAAAAAAAAGTGGTATTTCCAAATTCATTAGAATTTGACCATCCAAGGATATGATTAAAGTGTGGATTGGGAAAAAATGGATATGGTTCAACCTAGAGGTGAGATTCTCAATACTAAGGTTTCTACAAATAGTGTTCTAGTTGGAACTTGAGAGGGAGAATATCCTAAAGGGATGCCCATGGTTTATGGGTAATTTTGGTCTATATATCCACACATGGTCTCCAAGATTCAACCCACATCAATAAAATATTAGACTTTATAAGTTACCCCAAGAGCTTTGGAAAGAGAAAACATTTTGATTGATTGGGGACTCTTTGGGGAAGTACATGCACAAATCTAATGCAATTGGTGATGGGAAATACACCTCTTATGTAAGAATTTATGTCAAAATAAATCTGGAAAAAATAATCAAGCATGCAATCAAGTTACCTTCTATTATGGGTAGATGGAATCAATATCTAATCTATGAATGACTCTCGATTAGTTGTTTTTGTTGTTGGAAAATAGGGCACATCACTAAGTCTTATGAATCGAAAGGAAAAAGGATGGTGGAGTTGACCCTAACTTGATTTCACCTAAGGCGTTGACTACTTTAGAGGGGAGGGTCTCTCCCTACTTGCAACTATAGGGTCTTAGTGGAGAAAATTAGGAGAATAATTTGGACATGGAAATAGTAATTCTCTCCATTCAAAACACTTTAGGGTAAATGAACAAGAAGGAGAGGAAAATAATAAAGGTATTTAAGGCTATCAACAACCCATGCTATTCAGAAAAATATCAGAGGAAAGTAGTTTTGGGGTTCAAGGAATTGTCCCTAGTAAGTACATGGAGATTCTAAAAGGTTCCAACTATGGTCTTAGTGCTAGGCCTAGCGAGGATGATGATAAATAAAATTCCTAGGATATTACTACAAGAAGATCCAAAGGACTTGGAGGGAGGAATCCTATTTCTATGGATGTTGGAGGTGTGAATAGCAATAGAAATAAGATAGACACAATCAAAGCTAAATTGAAGGCATTGGAGGATCCAAAAAATGGAACCTTGGAATTGATGAAAAATTTGTTAAACCAAGAGGAAAGAAACTCCTTAGGTTAAAAAACTAATGAAAATATTGAGCTACAATTTTTGTGGCATCAACAACTCAAAACAATATCATTTGGTTAAGTGGATTATATGGATAGAAGGTCCTGATATTTTTCCAATATAGAAAACCAAGATGGAGGGTCCAAAGTTTAATTTTTTTCTCCCCAAGTCATGGAAGAATGGGGAATATGTAGCACTAGATGCAGATGAGATGGTTGGAGGTCCAGTCATTCTTTGGAACAAACGTATCCTTTTTTTATTATTGAGGGATCTCATTCATGTCTTTTAGTAAGATGTAAAAATTATTATGATGATAATCGAATGATGATCTCCACTATTTTTGGTTTGAATGTGCAAAAGGAAAGGTTTTAGAATTGGGATTATATTAGGAATTTTAGATAAGTTCGTGAATCTATGAAAAATGGATAGTAGGTGGGGATTGCAATTCAATTTTATCTCTAGAGGAAGAAAAGGTGGAAAGCCCATGCTAATCTTGGTTCATTGGAATTTAGGAAATTTTTTGAAGCTATGTCTCTTGCTGATATCAAGCCCAAGTTAGGTTGGTTTACCTAAAACAATAAAAGTTTTGTTGTTGATAATATACTTTTAAGATTGGAAAAATTCTTTTTAAACTTAGGTTGACTTCTTGATCTTGATAATTTTTACTCTTTGGTTTTCCATTTTAGTGTGTTAGATCATTGGCCAATTTTTAAGTACTTAAATAGAAATAAGATGTCAAACAAGATCCCCTTTAAAATGGAAAATCTTTGGTTTGTTCATTAGGACTTTAAAGGAGCTCTGAAGGGTTGGTGGAATCAAGGAGTGAAGGGTTGCAAGAGATAATATTTATAAAAAAATACAAGAAGACAATAAACAAGCCAAAGTTTGGAACAATGAAACAATGGGGAATTTGTTTGAAAATAAGAATAGGGCACAAGTTTATATGGTTTTAGTGGAGGCAAACATTACTATGAATGGTTGAGCTCCCTTGAACTTAGGGAAATTGAGAAGGTTCTTATTGGAGAACATAACAAAATCCTAAGAATGGAGGAAATTCTTTGGTATTAAAAATCCATAATTTAGTGGATAAGAGAAGGGGGTCACAATACAAAAAAATTTCATCTTTCAACAAAATTAAAATGAAAATTCAATAACTATTTAGCATACAAATTCCTTTGGGCTCGGTTCTGTAAGACATTAATGCTATATGAAGAAAGATGTAAATTTTTTTAAGGATCTTTAAGGTTCAAAATTAGATATCAATATGTTGGATCAAGAGGCTCTACTCAACAAATTCCTAGTCTAGTCAATGATGCATATAATGAGTAGTTGTTAGCCCCTTTTAATTTGGATAAAATTAGGGTAACCACTTTTTATTTGGGTTCTAGGAAGACTCTTGGCTCAAATAGTTTTTAGGCTGATTTTTTTTAAATACTAAGAGATTGTTGGTGAAGATGTGTGTGAAAGGTAGCAGATGAATGTAGAATACAAAGACCGATATTCAAGTCTTCAAATTCTACATATATTTCACTTATCCCTAAGAATAAAGATCCAAAATATTTTGACGATTTTAGACCTATTTCCCTTTGTAATAAAGTGCATAAAATGGTGTTGAAGGTGATGTCTTTTAGGTTTAGAAAACTCTTGGAGAATTTAATATCTAAGGATAATAGTGGTTTCTTAAGAGGTAGACATATATTTTGGATGGTATAATTATTGCTCATGAGACTATTCACTTTTTAAAAATTAGAAAGAAGGATGGAATGGTTGTCAAACTAGATATGAATAAACCTATGATAGAGATTCAAGATAATTCTTAATTAAGACAATGTGTAGGTCTATTTTTTGTGAAGAATGGTGGAACTAGGTCTATAGCTGCATATATTTTTCTACATATGATATCCTTATTAATGGTGGACCAACAAAAAATTTAATCCTAAAAGATGGCTAAGATAGGGATCCCATTTCTCCCTTCTTGTTCCTCATAATTGAAAACTCTTTAGGCAAAGCTTTGAAATAAAAGTGGGATGAAAATATTATTGGCCTCCAGCTCTCAAGAGCAATATATAACATCACTCATCCGAAATTCATAGACAATATCTTAATATTGGGGAAGCTACAACCAAAGAAGAAAGAAACATAAATTTTTTATTTACATTATGAGTTAGCAACTAGGAAAAAAAATAATGTAGCTAAATCAAGAGTCTTATTCTTAAAAGAGACAAGTTTGAAGAGGTCGAAGATTAAAAGGATCTTAGGTTTTGAGATGGATAGAATCCCTAGTAAATATTTAGGGATTATTTTATGGATAAGAGTCCTTCAAAGGTGGAGTGGAGGAATGTTGTGGATTGGGTTCAGGGAAGGCTCACCTCCTAGAAGGGTGGGTAGCTATCCTTGGTATGGAGGATCTCCTCAATCAAATAATATCTAGATGTTGTGCCAATCTGCATGATGTTGGTATTCCAAATCCCAAAAAATTGTAAGGAACTTAGAAAGTACACACTACAACTTTCTATGCCAAGGAAATGGAAATGTGTTCAAATCTTGTTAACTAGGATAAAGTGTGAAGGAATTTAATTAGAGGATCTATGGGGTTTAATAATTTTAAGGATATGAATAAGGCTTTGGGGGCTAAATTATTAAGGAAAATTTATGAGGAAAAGGATAGACTAAGGAGTGAGATTATTCAAAAAAATATTTATAGAACTGTAGCGTCGAAAATTGTCGCCCTTGACAACTTCACACTAGGTTTAGCTCCCCCCTATGACTATGTATATTAAATTACCTATTTTATGAATATATTTGGAAAATCAAATATGGGAAATCAAATTAGGTATTTAATATTTTTCCCCTGATGCCTTTGATCCTAAAAAAGTAGGAATCTAGTCTAAGGCGCATTGTGCCCTAGACCAATAATTTTGGCTCCAAATTTCAATATGTTGGTTCCAGTAACTTATTATTTCAATTTCCAATTTCATTTTTCAGTCATCAATATTTTATTTTTGAGAAATTAAAATAGTTGCATGAAAATATAATGTATTTTCAACATTTGAAATCCCAAAAAGTCTATTGAGAAAATTGAAAATCCAAAAAAATTAGTCAAGGGCACCCAAGAGCATAATTAATAGCACTATTACAACACTTTCATTAATCAAGTTCAATTTTACAGGACATCAAGAGTAATGAAGTAATTTATGTGCAAGGAGCTATTATGATCAATCATGTCAAATCATGAATATTTATTGAGTTATCCTCTACATGATAGTTGTAGCAATTCATTATATGTTATGAGTTAACCTGTTGTAGTTCTATCAAGAAATAAAGGTATCCATCAATCAACTTGTTTGTGACATCTCTTCTTCAAGGGTTTTCACTTCAAGGTAACATTATCACTTTTTATTTATCAATTTCAGTTAATTATTGTTGTTCTGGCCTATACCTAACCTAGGGTTTTCCCTCTTGATCATCATCAATCATTGTATGTGGAGGTAGAAATACCAACACGAAGTTTGAATAAAGTAAGCCTCTATATCGTGAAAGGAAACAAAAGTGCAAATAATGCTTCCCTAAATGAAAATATATCAAGAAAATGCTGCAAAAATGTTGTTACAAAGATTTTTACAATTATAATTTATTAAAAAAGCACATGCATTAAGATTAATTTTCAGATTTAAAGTATAAACACATAACACAAATTTTATGTAGGAAAACCATTTCGAGAGAAAACCCACACACCAAATCAAAGATCAATTGTATTAACAAAATATAGGAATTTCATACAATGCACAGAGTCTATGCTCTTGTAGGTGTAGTGTTGATGGTTAAAATGACACAAACAACATTAAAACAAAATATTTCTACTCTATTTCTCCTGAAAAAGAAAGACAACATTTAGTAGCCTAACTCCCAAGGTCCTGGTAGTTGGTTCTCAACTATTTGATGTCACTCAATTGGTTCATGCAACTATAATATTGAAGAGGCCTATGCTGGTAACAAAGGATTCAAGCTATAACTCTTTTTATCGAAATAGTTCCTGTAAATCAATGGGTTTAAATAAAAGAAAAAGATAGAACAAAGGGGTAAACCAATAAGTATGAATCGAATTTATCTAGTAGCTAGACATATACTTTCAACGATGAATGTTTCCTAACAGATCATAAAAACCATAAAATGATATAGTCTGTAGCATAATCTATACCACTGCATACATTTTAGGTGCTTAATTATCTTCGCAATTACTCTTCACAAATATTTCAAGGATTTTCAAAAGAACACACATTCATTCATCATCAAAATTATAGATCAATAGAATTTTTAATAACTTCAACTCAATGAAAATTTAATAAGATGATCCTTAAATCTGATTACTTCAAATGACTTTCATCATTCAAGAAACTCTTATGTTCAGCACAATCACTGCATACAGAGAGATCATAACTTATCAGCCTTATCAAACAAACAATTTAATTCCAAACACCATCTTTCGAGTAAACCTGTAATTCTATTAACTGTAAAAGATTAAGCACAATGTATCTCTGCAAAAACTCTACAAAATCCTATCTCTTAGCATTAGGTAAGCCAATCCAGTTCTCAATTAGCTGACATTTACAATGCGATACCCATCTGGTATTTATAGATATACAAAAAGTTTGAACCTCACTTCTATTTTAGGCTTTCCACCTTTTTAGGAATTTGGACTCTCTTGGAAACTCAAATCAATTTGATCTTGAGTTCTTACATTATACTTTCAGTCTTAACTAAAAATAGAAGATAGAATAGAAGAGGAAGTCCTGCGCTCAAAAAGCTATTAGTGTTGTATGCATGCAACATGCAAAGAAGGAGAACATTATGCATGCAAGAATTCATGCATGTGAAGTTGGATCCGCACTGAACTCTTCAAAACTGGTGAAGACTTGTTGTAAAGTATCTATATCTAGCCCCTCAATCCAATCCTCTTCAAATTTGATCCGATCCAACTCAAGTGCAGAAAACTCTTTCATACTTTTCATCTTTATCAATTCTCTCCCTACAGCTTTTATCTCTTCCTTGACTTATACAAGCCGATCTATTACCAAGTCTCCTCCATCATCCTTCTCCTGCATGAGTCCTTGGAATTTTTCATTCCATTTCTCTTTAACCTGACTCAAAGGCATGCCATCTTTTTTCATTACATTCACAACTACAATTATGGCCATGACCGCTTCCAACTCTTCCAATTGCTCCGTCAACTTATTAATTGCTTCTTGAATCTCATCCTTGTGTTTGCTCAAAAAGTCAATTCTAAACTTGAGTATGTGAGAAGTCTTCTCTACAAATTATTTGTTATCATCTTCAAGTATAGATTGTTCTAGAAGAGTAGTTAGAGGCAATGTATTTATCTTTTCTAACTTTTCACTATACTCCTTATACTCTTCTTTTTGTTTTCCTAATGCCTCAATGTATTGATGCATCTCTTTTATTACTCCCTCTGCTTCTTTGAAGGCCTCAAATCCTTTTTTTAAAACCTCACCTACCTCGTGGTTCAATTTTTCTATCCATTTATCTACCATCTCCACCTTACCTCTAACTTGCACCAAATCATCTACCTCCTTTTTGCTTAACAAAATAGGAGTCTCAATGGCTGCAACTTGTTGTGACCTTGGAGAGGAGACACTCTTCAAGAATGAATGTAACTGATCCAATTGAGCCTTTCATCTTTCTTTTGTTTTTCCTTCATCATTCTTGATTTAGTTTTTGAAGCCACCACATCAATCAGATTCATTTGTTGATTTCTAGTGGGTCTTCCCAAATTAACCCTACTCAATTGATAGTCTATTAACTGCATATCCCCTACCTCCTTTTCTGTCATAGGCATGGCACATTCATCAACTATCTCCCCTTTATCTGTGAGTCTAGTAGAATGTAAAATTTTAGCCTTCTTCTTAGGCCTTTCCTGTTCAATTCCCTTCGTCATGTCCTCCTAATTAAGAGGTTGAGGAGGTGTTCTGGGTCTTTTCTGCAGGTCTAACTTCAACCATATAGGAGCATTGGGAGTAGTCATCATCATGGAAGAGGATGGCTAAACATTCACCTCAGGTTGAGAATCAACCTTTGCTTTTTCTTGTTGCTCCTACAACACATGCATCTGCACCAACTTCTCAGCCTTTACTCTATCTCTTTGTTCTTGCATTTTCTTGTCTTCTTCTTCTTTTCTCAATCTCTCTTCTTCTATCTATTCCTTCTCTAATTTCTCTTTTTCTAAGGCCTCTCTTTCCAACCGTTCTGCATCCAACACTTTAAGTTTTGTAGCTTCGGCATCTTCTTCCTTTTGCTTCCTAATTAGCTCTTCAGCCTCTTTTTCTTTCCTTATCTTTTTTGATTCTTCCTTTTCTGTCCTTTCCATTTCTAAGGCTATGAGCTTCTCTGCCTTTTCCCTTTCTTCTTCAACTTGTTGTTTCTTTATTAGCTCTTCAACATCTCTTTCCTTTTTTAGAGCTTCAGCTTCTTGTTCTTTATGTCGAGCTTCCTCTGCAAGCTTCAGTCTAGCGACTAGGGCTTCCTTTTCCCTTTGGTTTCTTGCTTCCTCTTCCTCAAGATCATGGATTTTCTGTATCAATTCCAATTTGTCATTTTTTTCTTTGACCTTGAGCTCATGCTCTTGTTGCCTCATTTTCTCCTCTATTTTATCAGTTGTTGTCCTTGTTTCAATTTGTTTTTCCTTTAATTGCTGCTGTTGAAGTAGAGCATCAGCTTACACCTTAGCATCTATTTCCTTTTGCTTCTCCGCTGCAGCCCTTGCATCAGACTCTTTTGTAGCATCTTCAAATAGTTTCCATTTCTCTTCTTGTGTCAGAATCTGCTCAATAGTATGCCCTAAAGGCATGTTTTCTTGCAAATCCATTTCTGACAGAGTCTCATCTGAATCTGTCTCAACTTCTACCAATTCTTCCTCCACTTCTTTTCCTTTAGCAGCTTCAACCATGGCATGAAGAGTTCCTTTTTGAACTTCTTTACTTTTCTTTCTTGTGAGTGGGGCTTGTGTAGATGACTCACCCAATATGGGCGTACACACAACATATCCAATTGGAACATCTCCCTCTGGTGTCTCTTCTTCTTCATCAACTACCTCAAGCTCTATTTCTTCAACATGTAGAGGAAATAATTCCAATGGCTCTTTAGGAGGTGTCTTTCTTTTAATCCTCTTGTATCCTTTACCCTTCTTAAGGACTGGTCCTTGAGGAGCTCGAGCTTTAATCATCAACCATTGCACACTTCTATCCAAAACTGCTCTTCCAATTTTCTTAATATAAATTGTTTCTTCCTCATTCCAGTCTATTGGATCTAAGTTTTTGGTGTCAATGTTCAAGGCTTCATATGAGGTATCTAAATCAATTCCATCATCCACCAAAGTGTTAGGAATATTTTCTTTAATACCAAGCTTTGACATGAGTGAGACTGATAATCTCTCATAATTCTTCTTCCTCAAGGCATACTCATCCTATCGATCACAACAAAAGTTTTCTAACAGATTAAAGTGTCTACTAAACACTGAAGGTAATAAGGCATACATCTTGTTCTTTGGATCAAAATACTTCCGAGCTGTATACAATCCAAATTTTAATTGTATCAACTTATTACAAACCACCTTCGCTCCCTTCAAGTGTTGACAATTATATTCACCCAGTGTCATGGGAAATTTATGGCATCCTATCTTGTGCTTCATCCCAAACCTAGCATTAACTCCAATGGCTTGATACACAAACTCCATAAGCACTATTCTATTACTACAGCATCTTGGAAGTAAATGTGCATGGCCTTCAAAACCAAATAACCTGAAGTATGTAAATTTGGGGTATTGGATGTACCAACTTCCCCATTTAGTAATAAAAGCCATAGCTTCTTGACTTAACCTGTATCCTACATCTCCACTCAACTGGTTGATAACCACATATAAAAATGCATCATTGACTCTTCTGAAATGAGTCTCAGCAACCTAAAGAGGTAATTGATCATAGTGCTCCCATACTTTCTTTTGTCCATCCAAAATTCCCATTATACCTACTCTGTTTAATCTTGGGAAAATCCCCAACCTTGCTGCTACATATACAATGTAAGATGTCATGAAGAAAGATTTAGTTTGTCTAACCCTTGTGAGTTTATCATGTATGACATCAGAAACAATCATTGACCAATCAAACTGGTAATCCCCCTGAAAGATTACTTGAATAAAATGAAACATCCATTCCTTGAAGTGGAAGGCATCCCTCTTCCTAAGTACTCTGGACAACATTAATATCAAATCAGATATCTCCTTCTTGAAATCTGCCCTCTTTGGCTGGTCTGCAAGCTTGCTTAAAGATTTCTTCTCTGTGCTTAACCACTTTTTGTTTAAGTGAGACTTATTGGAGTCTTTATGCTTGCTATATTTCTCCAATGCCTTTGCTTCAGTTAGCTACACCAAGTTCTTGGGATCAGGAACATT
Organism: Sequoiadendron giganteum; assembly: GCA_007115665.2. NCBI lineage: Eukaryota > Viridiplantae > Streptophyta > Pinopsida > Cupressales > Cupressaceae > Sequoiadendron > Sequoiadendron giganteum. The sequence continues at coordinate 235,478,362 of CM021109.1, read as the reverse complement.
AAATATGCTTTGGAACATTTGTGGAGTAAGATCTATAATCACATTTTTTTGTTAATCCATGCATAATCTTGTAGCAAGATTGTAGGTACTGGCTGCTGTCAATATCAACTCTAGACACTGGACTGATAAAGGAAACATAGTGATATGTGCAAGATCGGAATCAACAATCCTTTGTGTTCTCCCTGTCAAGTTTGCTCATTCTGCAAAGGTCTCTTCATGTAATTCTTCAATGCTATACTAGCCTAGATTAGTATCCGTGATATCTGACCAGTCTGATTCCACCTTGCTCACTTTCACCACCGGATTCCTATGATCATACCTCAATGCATAAGGCAGTTGTTCTGGTTTCACCTTCTTTATTTTTGGTGTTGTCTTTGATGTTCCTGCTGGTTGATTCCTTTGAGCAACCTCTCCTAATGTTCCTGACATCTTTCAATTTTCTTGCAAGCAAACCTCTAATTAGATCTTTAGATATCATCATAAAACATGCTTTTAAAACATACCTGTTACACATACATTGGAGTCGGAACCCAGATAGAAGCTCAAAAGAATCTCTTTTACAACACTGGCAGACTTGAAGCAAAAATCGATATAGAAACTTCACCTAATAACAAATGGGCTCGGAGTCGGAGTCGGGGAGGTTATCGGAACCAGGATCGGAACAAAAAACAAATTTTGTTTTTTCTTCAAATTTTCATTTTTTTCATATTCTATTTCCATTCTACCTCCGCCTCCAATTTGATCATCGTTACTTTGAAGAAAGACTTTCCCGTTATACACGGAGCCGAAAATGGGATGAAACATGGAATCGATACCATTTGTAAAACAAATCTTTCAAGTCTAAGATCGATTCCAATCCCGCCTCCATCGTGATTGATCATGATTGCCAAAGAAACCTTCTAGAACTTGGAGTCAGAAACAGGATGAAACATGGAATCAATAACCTTGTAAAACAAAACTCTTAGGTCCATAATCCATTCCAATCCCGCCTATGCCTATGCTAATCATGACGTCATCAAATACTTTATTCATTTTCAACACAATTTCATGATTAAGACCTAGGTCTCTATAAAATGGAAAAGGAGCTTAAAAATCTACACCCATATGACCGTGGGGAATAATTGCATTCTAAGATATCATTTTTAAATCATTTTAAAAGCGATTACAGAGACCAACGAAACCCTAATCTAACAAACCTGACAAAAAAAATAGGGCACAGGTTTAAACCCTACCATCCTACCAAACGACGAAACCCTAATTAACTTTAATCTACCCTAACTCACTGTAAAATATCTAATCTACCTGACTATAACTTCTAATCTAACTAATGCCATTAAAAACTCTTAATCTAATCTAATCTATTGCAAACCAAAAAAAAAACACGATGCAATCACGATTCAGATGTGAAAGCGACGGTGCCCTAAAAATAGAAAGAAATGACATGAACGTACAAGACAACAAAAAGACAACCCGACCAACAATATATAAGACCCATTCAAACCAGCATGCCAAGAATCATGAACTCATAATGAAACAACAACACGATTCAAAACACGGGCAAACATATATACAAAACACACAACAACAATCGAACTAAAGAACAACAAACATAAGAAACCTACCTCAAATGCAAACAAACCTGTGCCAACCTTCTGAATCGATTCACACACAATCCCTTCTCTATCTCGATCAATTTGCTCAAAACGAACTCTGCTACTACTCTTTCGTGCTCTTAGATTTTTAACAATAACAATAATGATCAGTTTAACCCTTAATAAAGGTCAATATGTAAATTTCTACCTACACCAGCAAATTGTCATTAATGCATTAAAGCGTAGTAAAGGTAGAGTCAGAACTGAGAGTGAACCAACACTTCACAAGAGTGAGACTTCAGTCAAAAAGTCAATGACAAAAAGTGGCGGGGGCGGAACTAAAATGGAATCGGGATCTCAAATTTATAAAATTTCCAAACCTCATTCCCATTCCGGCTCCGCGTCTGACAACTAAAAACAAAACAAAAACAAATACAAAAATTTAAGTAAAAGACCAACCTAATAAAACAAAACACAAAAACCGAGACAAAGCAAAAATTAAAAAAAAATAGCGGAGGCAGGATCGGAACTAATTGTGATTTTGTAAAATTTGATAACTCCCATTTTAATTCCCACTCTGGCTCCGCTCCCACTAAAGACCAAAAACAAGGGCAAAGAAAAGACTGTCGGGATAGAACCAAAAACAAGCCTCAAAAGAACTTTCAGAACCCGATTCAGTTCCGGTTCCGATTCCGACAGAGAAACCAAAAAAAAACAAAGTATTGGCAAAACTAGACTCCAAACTTTGTTTCAAAAACAACTAAATAAAAAAGATAACAAGGGGGTCCCATTTTGACCAAGGCAAAAGATGGGGTGATTATGCAAGGCATAACAAATGGCGACTCGGTTGGGAAAATGGTTTACCTATTTTCAAAATGACCAAAGAAAATTTTAGTCACCCAAAAACTACTTGGCTTATAAATACCTTACCTTGACTGTGATCAAATATTTGTAGAGTAATCTTGAGTTTGAATCTCAGATGTTATGTGCTCATGAGTTATTTCTGAATCTGAGTGTGTGCTAATATTGTGCATCATTCTTTGTAGATACTTTCTCTACTTGTGAACAACTATACCTAAGTTTCAAGCTACATAAGTTGAGTCCTTTAACTATCGTGCAGTAAAATCCTAGGTATGCTTCGCTGCCAGATAGGCATCCATAGCCCCGACGGAGATACCTCTTGTCCTCTCAAAGCATTGCTCTACTACTAGACAGGCATCCATAGCCCCGATAGAGATACTTGGTTACCCACTTGATATTGAGCTTGCTTTTCTTTCTTTCTTTCTCTTTTTTTTTTTTTTATGGATGGAAACTCTTTTATGCATCTCTCAATACTCAGATTCAATGAATCTAAAATGTGGGTTGAGTACTACAATGGATTTCATGATAGTCTTGGAATCTGATTTTTCACTTGAAACAAAGATAGAGTCATTCTAAAAAAAATAGGTAATTACTCATGCAGATGTTTTTCTAATTTGGTGACAGATCTTTGATCACAATTCATGAGATATTCACATTTACATCTTCTATCCTTAATAAATTTTCCAACCCAAACTAGAATGATCATAAAACATAAGTTTTAGAATGAAATCCTTTTCAATGATTATAATGAGAATTCCTAAACCAATTTCTCTCCTAGTACCAATAGTATACTTTGAATAACAACCCCCTAACTTGAGATGAGCAAAATAAGAATCCCCAACGAAACAAGACAAAACAAAACAAACAAACAAAACAAAGAAAGAAAATAAAACAAAATAAACAAAACAAGCAAAACAAAAACTAAAAACTTAAAACTTAAAACTAAAAACTAAAACTTAATTACATATGATACAATATAGTACATTCTTTTTCAAAACACCAGACTTTCTATGCACCAAAATAGTGTTTGAGAAACTGACCATTAACTGGTAATGGAACAGGCTCTCCTATTAAGGTACTCAAACAAAAGGCATTCTCCCCTAAGATTTAAGCTATTTGGTAGGGACCTAACCAAAGTCTATCGAATTTTTGATGGTCTCCCTTCCTTTCTCTAGCCTTATCCCATAATAGCACAAGGTCTAATATTCTAAAAGCTTTTACTTTGGCTCTTTTGTCAAACCAGCACTTGACAACAACCTGATGTTTAGAGAATTGCTACAAAGTAGCATCTCTTTGTTCTTCCATGTTCAATAAGTTAAGCATTCTAACCTCAATCCTATCATCCTTATTATAAAACTCCTGCATAAATTTCATAATAGGTATTTGTAAATGAATGGGGAAGATTGGATCTTGGCCATAAATTAACTTAAAAGGTGAATTCCCTAGGGCTGCTTTGATTTTGGTTTGATCTGCCCAAAAGGAAAATCTCAGTTGGGTATGCTAGTCCCTAGGGTTACTTTCTAACAAATTTTTTATTACTTCCAATAAATTCTTATTTGTGGACTCAACAACTCCATTCCCTTGAGGGTAATAATTGGAAGAATATTTTAACACAATCTTATGCTCATAGGCCCATGAAATAAATTCAACCGAAGAAAAAGTAGGGCCGTTATCACATACCAAAGCAAATGGAACTCCAAACCTGGTTGTGATGTTCTCTATCAGAAACTTAATGACCACCTCCGTGGTGCTATTCTTGCAAGGCAGGGCCTCCATCCAATGCGTGCAATAATTTGTCACAGTCAAGATGAATTTATGCCCTGCAGAAGAATTTGGATTAATCACACCTACAAAATCAAGTGCCCATTGGACAAATGGCCTTACCTCATAAACCGACTGTAGGGGCATCGCAGGATTTCTTTCTCTTGATGTAGAAGTTTGACATACATGACAAGTCTTGCAATGTTGATGCACATCCCTAAACACATAAGGCCATTAGTAACCTGACCTTAAAATCTGATGAGCCAAAGCATCAATAGATCCATGTCCTGTTCCATGCCTACCATGAAATTCACTTATAGCATGTTTAGCTTCTTGCTGATCCAGACAACGCAAGTAGATTCCTTGGAAATTCTTCCTATAGATTGATCCTCCTTTAAGCATATAATGAGCACTTTTCATCCTTAGTGCTCTTCTTTGAGTAACATTCATCCCTTCTAGACACTTGTTATTGTGGAGGAAAAAGACTAAAGCTGTATACCAGGGATCTTTTGTGAATGACTGAACAGTGTATTATTGACAAGTAATACTCTTGTCCACTTCAGCCATTGCCTTTGACAAACCTTGACCTCTTACAAGCTTCATTGGGTGAATTTCTAGGTCAAATTCTTGTAAAATGGCCATCCATTTCCCTCTTCTTTGTCCTAGTTCACTTTGCATTAGGAGGGACTTTACAGCTGGATCTGAGACTATAGCCATTACTTGACTTCGGATTATGTAGTTTCGGAACTTTTTCACTGCCCGCACCAATGCAAAAGCCTATTTTTCTATTGATGAATATCTTACTTATGCATTCTTAAATGGAGATCTCATAAAAGCAATAGGCCTCTCCTCATTCTCTTCTCTTCTCTGCATCAAAACTGCTGCACATGAATGCTCAGAAGAAAAAGAATAAACATAAAATGGTTTTAGATAATTTGAGCTTGTTAAAATAGGTGCCTCATATATAGCTTATTTAATCTGCATGAAAGCAGATTTAGCCTCTTCACTCTATTCAATCTTCACATCCTTCTTCATCATTTCATTAAGTGGTTTAACAATTTCTGCAAACCCTGTTATAAATTTCCTGACAAAATTAATCCTTCCAAAGAAAGATCTCATTTCCTTCTTACTTCCTGGCCTTGTCAACTTCAAAATGGCTTCTACTCGATCAGGATCTATGGAAATTCCCTCCTTTGATATAATGTGACCCAAGAGCTTCCCTTCAGAAACTCCAAATACACATTTCTTTGGATTGAGAGACACACCATAACTGATACATTTGTTCAGTACTTTCTCTAAATCAGCAGCATAATCTTCTCTACTCTTAGAGAAGATGGTTAGATCATCAACATAGATGATTATACACTTTCCTATTAAGTCTTTAAAAGCTACATCCATCGCTCTTTGAAAAGTAGCACCAACATTGATTAGACCAAATGACATCCTCCTATAGGCAAATGTGCCCCACTTTGTAGTGAAAGCAGTCTTCACCCTATCCTCATGACTTACCAGTACTTGATTGTATCCTGAATATCCATCCAAGAAAGACATCATTTGGGATCCATTAACTTTTTGCAGTACTTCATCAAGAGAAGGTAATGGATAATTGTCCTTCTTAGAGGCTTTGTTTAAATTTTTAAAATCCACACATAACTTGATTTCCCCATTCTTCTTCCTCACAGGAACTAGATTAGCCACCCAGGTAGAGTGTCTAACTGGAAAAATTATTCTTGCAGCCAAAAGCTTCTATACTTCTTTCTGAATCAGAGGCTCGATTAATGCATTGACTGGGTGTTGCTTTTGGCGAAACGACTTGGCTTCTGGATTAAGAGGAATTGTATGTGTGATGACAGATGTATCAAAAGTTTTCAAATCATCATAGCTCCAAGAAATTGCTTCAATATTCTGCTTCAAGACTTTGATTATCTCATCTTTTATTTTCCGAAGACAAGTCTTCCCTATAAGAACATTCCTTTCTACCTTTGAGTGAGTCAAATTAATGGATTCATACTTGCCTCCCTCACTCTTTGTAGGCATTCTCTGATAAGCTCATGGATCTGAATCAAATATCCTTTCCAATGCTATCATCCCTTTTGGGATGTTATTGCTCTTTAAATCCATTATCCCTTCTGGATTGTCACTCTTTGTATTGTCACTTTCTGGATTCCAGTCTCCTTGATCCCTATCAACATCATCAATTATCTGTCCTTGAAATACATCAGAACTCTCCAAAAAGGCCAAAATATGTTGATCATCATTAAACACCTGAAAGTGTCGAACATTGTCAGGAATTGCAAGGACTGAAATCAACTCCACAGAAAACCTCTTTAGATTTGAATCTTGCATCGGCTCTAATGTACTTGCTGCAACGACCAGAGCATCTGCTATTTGATTTGTTTCCCTTGGAATAAGGGTAATCCCAAAGGCATCAAAATCTTCTATTAAATTTCAGACCCTATTCCTATAAGCAACCAATCTTTTATTATGGCAAGTGTATTGGCTACGTACCTATTTCACAATTACCTCAGAGTCTCCCATCACTGTAAGAGTAGTTACCTTTTTTTTATGAGCAAACATAAGTCCTCTTGAAAGTGCCTCATATTTAGCCACATTGTTAGTGCAACCAAACTGCAATCTATAAGAAGCAAAACAAGTTTTCCCTTTCAGGTTAGTTAGTTCAATTCCTGCTGCACTTCCTGCTTTAGATTTAGAACCATCAAATTTAAGAGTCTATAACTGGTCTTTAGCTGGGAGCTCTTTCTTTTTAGAAACTATAGGGATTTTTTCACTTGTGACATGTGGCGGCTTGGGCTTTTGCTATTTATCAGAACTCGTGCTGAGAAGGAGCTCAGTTAATGATTTTCCTAGTTCCTTAATTTGTTCAATAACTACCTCCTGAGCGATTTCTTGGGCTAAGTCAGCATCTAACTCATCTTCTATTAACTCTTTTGGCATTGGAAAAGCGTCTGGAATAGGGGTATTAAAATGAAACTGAGATACTTCCACTTCCTCCTTTTGATCCGAAAACCCTAAGACCTGAGTCTGTTCTATTGGTAAAGAAACTTCTTCTAGAGAAAGACTGACCCATGTAAGAATAGTTGCATCCTTAGCTTAAAAAGAGAACTCATTGATGGGAGTCTTAGTTATCTCTTAAAATTCTTGCTTGGGTAGATCTACATGCCTTAGAATATCTATGCATGACTAACATGTCAACTCTGAATGGTTATGATAGTGTATTCTACACCAATTAGGAAGCAATAAATTACTCAAATTAGTTTTTGTTCCTAAAACCAGCCTATCTTGTTGCAATTTCTTTATTAGAACTTGTTGGTTGATGTGAATCATCGAATCAGTGTGGTCTAAGGATAGTGTATCCTCAGGACTAACTACAGAGAAAGTAAGGACTTCCTCTTGCTTGTAAACACCCATCTCAGTCTCAAAGAATGCTACTTCATTTGGAGTATCATACTCTGTAATCATGTGTTTGAGCCTAGGTTCACTTTCAATTCTTATCTGAGTGGCAACCCCTTTCCATGGTAACCACATGTGCGAGAAGTCCAAGGTCAGATATCCACCTATGCTTTTCATTAGCTCTCTACTTAAAAGCATCCCATATGTTTCTGGGATGTCAACAACTTGAATATCTATATATGTCTGGATCCTTGGGTCTGATCCAACCTGCACATGCATGTTCTTCAACTCACCTACAACATTAACTTTGGTTTTATCCAATTGAATCACCTTTTTATTGGTTGGAATAGGACTCAATCCTAACTTTTTACAAATTGAAAAAGGCATGACATTCCCTGATGCTCCAGAATCTAATAAGCAATTGTGTAGATTCTTTCCAAAGATTCTCAAACTTAACAAGAAAGGTGGGGTACTAGTCTTACCTTTATACATAGCAACATTTGTCTCCTTTGTGGGAGTCACTTTACCTTTCCCTTTCAAGCGATTTGTTTCTTCCAAAGCTTTTAATACCACCTCCCTTTGAGCTGGGCACCACTTCATGATATCAAAGAAAGACAGTGATGTCTTCTGCCTTTGCAATTCTGCAACAAAATCAAACTCTGAATCATTCCTAAATTGATACTTAGGAAAAGAAGGTTGATTACCTCTATTCTGAGAATTAGAAGGTCCCTTTGGTGGGGGTGGATTATTATCTACATTTTAATTTGGTGGAACCATGTTGTTAGGGGGTGCAGATGTAGTGAATGGCCCTTTATTCTGGTTCCTCAGAAAGTGACCACCCTTAGATTGGAAAGCTTGAGTATCATAGACATCTTCTTCTGGCTCATTATCCCCTTGCATAGGGAATTGATACTTTTCTTCAATGGTTTCATAAGTCATGGTAGTATTGGATGGCCCATTGCCTTGATTGGAATTTCCTGCTTGAGGATGGGCATCAGCCTGTGCAATTTCCACCATCTTCTCCATTTCTGGGCAATTGACCTCAGATTGGGCTGCTGTATCATGCAACCTACACCAATTTGTCATAAAATTCAAATCAACAACATTAACAGTATTTGATCTTTCTTCACTTGCTTGATAATTATGGGGAACTCCTCCATTGGTAGGTCCAGTGTTCCACTACTTATTATTGTTGTTGTTGTTATTGAACCTCTAATTGTATCCTCTGTTTTGATTTTGATAATTCTGGTTTGAGGAGTTTTGATTCTGGAAGTTCCTATTGGTGTTCTGATTAGAGTAATTGCCCTGATAGTTATAACCTCCCTGATAGTTGTAATTTTGGCTTTGATAATTGGGAGGGTTTTGTCTGAGCTGTGCCATGTCATTTGACATCTGAGAGAGAGTCTTTTTGAGAGTCTCTACTTCGCTTGTAAGTTGGATAGTTTGCTTATTCTGCACATTTTGAACTATGGCTGGGGAATGGACATGGGTTGGTCCTCCCCCTTGTTCCGATTGATTTTGAGGTTGATGTGAGGAATCATGCATGCTATTGCCAAAGAAGGGCACAGTTGGTGGTGCTTGCAACTGGGATATAGGTCCATAATGAGAGTAAGACGTCCCTGGGATAGTATTGTATAACGGTGGATTAGGCATCTGATAATTCATTGGAGGAAAAGTTGGTCCTAACCCTCCAGATTGCAGATTTGTCTGCTATTGCAATTTGATAGCCAAATGATAAATCTTAGACAGTGAGTCAATCTCATCAGGTTGATAAGTTCTTTGTAAGAATAGACCAATCAAAAGATCAATAGCTCTTAGATACGCCTGTATGGCCATGGGCTCCTGCACTAAGTAAGGCTCTTGTAGCCTATGATACATCCTATGGAACCTAGTGTTGAACAAGGGCAATGGTTCATGATGTTCCTTTCCGATGGTGGAAAATTGGTGATACAATATTGCAAGGTCCACATAAACCCTAAATTGATTAATAAAAATATTTTCTAAATCTGTCCAACCCATGATAGATCCCTAGGGAAAATTTAGATACCAGTTATATGCCATATCTCCTAAACAATAAGGAAACAATTTACATACCACATCTTGATGAGCAACTTGAGCTCATGTGTAGGCATCTTTGAATGCTTGTATATGTTCCTCTACACTTCTTGATTCTCCATGCATGTATTTCAGACATAACTTCTCTGGGTTCTTTGGTAAATCATGGAATCTGCCTGAAATAGTCCCTAACGGGGAGGGATTACCCACAAAATAAGCCATTGGTGGGATTGGTTGGGCAGGTGGTGGTGATAAAGGCTGAATTGGTGGTGACAAAGGCCTATTTGGTGGTGGTGTGGACGGAATTGGTGGAAATCCTGGTGGAGTAAATGGTGGTGGTAATGTAGGTATTTCTACCCTACAAGCATGAGGTCTGGGTCTAACCAGGGTTTGAAGTTCTTTGAATAGTTCATGATTAGTAGAGGATCTAAGAACCCTTTCATATCCCTCCAGTGAAAAAGATCTTCTGGGAGCCAGCTTGTCTATTCAAGCCCTCCTTCTAGCGCCAATTTCTGTTGATGGTTAAAATGACACAAACAACATTAAAACAAAATATTTCTACTCTATTTCTCTTGAAAAAGAAAGACAACAGGTAGTAGCCTAACTCCCAAGGTCCTGGTAGTTGGTTCTCAACTGTCTGATGTCACTCAATTGGTTCATGCAACTATAATATTCAAGGGGCCTGTGCTGGTAATGAAGGATTCAAGCTATAACTCTTTTTATCGAAATAGTTCCTGTAAATCAATGGGTTTTAAATAAAAGAAAAAGATAGAACAAAGGGGTAAACTAGTAAGTATGAACCAAATTCATCTAGTATCTAGACATATACTTTCAATGATGAATGTTTCCTAACAGATCATAAAAACCATAAGATGATACAGTCTCTAGCATAATCTATACCACTGCATACATTTTAGGTGCTTAATTAACTTTGCAATTATTCTTCACAAATATTTCAAGGATTTTGAAAAGAACACACATTCATTTATCATCAAAATTATAGATCAACAGAATTTTTAGTAACTTCAACTCAATGACAATCTAATAAGATGATCCTTAAATCTGATTCCTTCAAATGACTTTCATCATTCAAGAAACTCTTATGTTCAGCACAATCACTGCATACAGATAGATCATAACTTATCAGCCTTATCAAACAAACAATTTAATTCCAAACATCATCTTTTGAGTAAACTTGTAATTCTATTAACTATAAAAGATTAAGTACAATGTATCTCTGCAAAAACTCTACAAAATCCTATCTCTTAGAATTATGTAAGCCAATCCAATTCTCAATTAGCCGACCTTTACAATGTGATACCCATCTAGTATTTATAGATATACAAAAAGTTTGAACCTCACTTCTATTTTAGGCTTTCCACCTTTTTAGGAATTCAGACTCTCTTGGAAACTTAGATCAATTTGATCTTGAGTTCTTACATTATACTTTCAGTCTTAACTAAAAATAGAAGATAGAATAGAAGAGGAAGTCATGCGCTCAAAAAGCTATTAGTGTTGTATGCATGCAACATGCAAAGAAGGAGAACATTATGCATGCAAGAATTCATGCATGTGAAGTTGGATCCACACTGAACTCTTCAAAACTAGTGAAGACTTGTTGTAAAGTATCTATATCTGGCCCATCAATCCAGTCATCTTCAAATTTGATCCGATCCAACTCAACTGCAGAAAACTCTTTCATACTTTTCATCTTTTTCAATTCTCTCCCTGCTGCTTTTATCTCTTCCTTGACTTCTACAAGCCGATCTATTACCAAGTATCCTCCATCATCCTTCTCTTGCATGAGTCCTTGAAATCTTTCATTCCATTTCTCTTTAAACTGACTCAAAGGCATGCCATCTTTTGTCATTACATTCACATATACAATTATGGCCATGACCGCTTCCAACTCTTCCAATTGCTTCCTGAATCTCATCCTTGTGTTTACTCAAAAAGTCAGTTCTAAACTTGAGTATTCGAGAAGTCTTCTCTACAAAGTCTTTGTTATCATCTTCAAGTATAGATTGTTGTAGAAGAGTAGTTAGAGGCAATGTATTTATCTTTTCTAACTTTTCACTATACTCCTTATACTCTTCTTCTTGTTTTCCTGATGCCTCAATGTATTGATGCATCTCTTTCATTACTCCCTCTGCTTCTTTGTAGGCCTCAAATCCTTTTGTTAAAACCTCACCCACCTCATGGTTCAATTTGTCTATCCATTTATCTACCATCTCCGCCTTACCTCTAACTTGCACCAAATCATCTACCTCCTTTTTGCTTAACAAAACAAGAGTCTCAATGGCTGCAACTTGTTGTGACCTTGGAGAGGAGACACTCTTCAAGAATGAATGTAACTGATCTAATTGAGCCTTAAGCTCATCTTTCTTTTGTTTTTCCTTCATCATTCTTGATTTAGTTGTTGAAGCCACCACATCAATCAGATTCATTTGTTGATTTCTAGTGGGTCTTCCCAAATTAACCGTACTCAATTGATAGTTCGTTAGCTACATATCCCCTACCTCGTTTTCTATCATAGGCATGGCACATTCAGCAACTATCTCCCCTTTATCTGTGAGTCTAGTAGAATGTAAGATTTTAGCCTTCTTCTTAGGCCTTTCCTATTCAATTCCCTTCATCATGTCCTCCCAATTAAGAGGTTGAGGAGGTGTTATGGCTCTTTTTTGCAGGTCTAACTTCAACCATATAGGAGCATTGGGAGTAGTCATCATCATGGAAGTGGAAACAACAATTGTAGAGGATGGCTAAACATTTACCTCAGGTTGTGACTCAACCTTTGCTTTTTTTTGTTGCTCCTACAACACATGCATCTGGACCAACTTCTCAGCCTCTTCTCTATCTCTTTGTTCTTGCATTTTCTTGTCTTCTTCTTCTTTTCTCAATCTCTCTTCTTCCATCTGATCCTTCTCTAATTTCTCTTTTTCTAAGGCCTCTCTTTCCAACCGTTCTGCCTCCAAAGCTTTAAGTTTTGCAGCTTCGGTATCTTCTTCCTTTTGCTTCCTAATTAGCTCTTCGGCCTCTTTTTCTTTCCTTATCTTTTCTGATTCTTCCTTTTCTATCCTTTCGATTTCTAAGGCTATGAGCTTCTCTACCTTTTCCCTTTCTTCTTTAGCTTGTTGTTTCTTTATTAGATCTTTAACATCTCTTTCCTTTCTTAGAGCTTCAACTTCTTGTTCTTTCTATCAAGCTTCCTCTGCAAGCTTCAGTCTAGCAACCACGACTTCCTTTTCCCTTCGGTTTCTTGCTTTCTCTTCGTCAAGATCATGGATTTTCTGTATCAATTCCAATTTGTCATTTTCTGTTTTGACCTTGAGCTCATGCTCTCGTTGCCTCATTTGCTCCTCTATTTTATCAATTGCTATCCTTGTTTCAATTTTTTTTGCCTTTAATTGATGCTGTTGAAGTAGAGCATCAACTTGCACCTTAGCATTTTTTTCCTTTTGCTTCTCCATTGTAGCCCTTGCATCAGACTCTTTTGTAGCATCTTCAAATAGTTTCCATTGCTCTTCTTGTGTTAGAATCTGCTCAATAGTATGCCCTAAACGCATGTTTTCTTGCAAATCCATTTCTGACAGAGTCTCATCTGAATCTGTCTCAACTTCTACAAATTCTTCCTCCACTTCTTTTCCTTTAGTAGCTTTAGCCATGGCATGAAGAGTTCCTTCTTGAACTTCTTTACTTTTCTTTCTTGTGAGTGGGGCTTGTGTAGATGACTCACCCAATATGGGCGTACACATAGTAGATCCAATTGGAACATCTCCCTCTGGTGTCTCTTCTTCTTCATCAACTACCTCAAGCTCTATTTCTTCAACATCTGGAGGAAAGAATTCCAATGGATCTTTGGGAGGTGTCTTTCTTTTAATCCTCTTGTATCCTTTACCCTTCTTAAGGACTAGTCCTTGAGGAGCTCAAGCTTTCATCATCAACCATTGCACACTTCTATCCAAAACTGCTCTTCCAATTTTCTTAATATCAATTGTTTCTTCCTCATTCCAGTCTATTGGATCTAAGTTTTTGGTGCCAATATTCAAGGCTTCATATGAGGGATCTAATACAATTCCATAATCCACAAAAGTGTCAGGAATATTTTCTTTAATACCAAGCTCTGACATGAGTGAGACTGATAATCTCTCATAATTCTTCTTCCTCAAGTCATACTCATCCTACCGATCACACCAAAAGTCTTCTAATAGATTAAAGTGTCTAGTAAACACTGAAGGTAATAAGGCATACATCTTCTTCTTTGGATCAAAATATTTCTGAGTTGTATACAATCCCAATTTCAATTGTATCAACTCATTACAAACCATCTTCGCTCCCTTCAAGTGTTGACAATTATATTCACCCAGTGTCATGGGAAATTTATGGCATCCTGTCTTGTGCTTAATCCCAAACCTAGCATTAACTCCAATGGCTTGATACACAAACTCCATAAGCACTATTCTATTACTGCAGCATCTTGGAAGTAAATGCGGATGGCCTTCAAAACCAAATAACCTAAAGTATGTAAATTTGGGGTTTTGGATATACCAATTTTCCCATTCAACAATAAAATCCATAGCTTCTTGACTTAACCTATATCCTGCATCTCCACTCAATTGGTTGATAACCACATATAAAAATGCATCATTGACTCTTCTGAAATGAGTCTCAGCAACCTGAAGAGATAATTGATCGTAGTGTTCCCATACTTTCTTTTGTCCATCCAAAATTCCCATTATACCTAGTCTATTTAATCCTGGGAAAATCCCCAACCTTACTGCTACATATACAATGTAAGATGTCATGAAGAAAGATTTAGTCTGTCTAACCCTTGTGAGCTGATCATGTATGACATCAGAAACAATCATTGACCAATCAAACTGGTAATCACCTTGAAAGATTACTTGAATAAAATGAAACATCCATTCCTTGAACTAGAAGGCATCCCTCTTCCCAAACACTCAGGACAACATTAATATCAGATCAGATATCTCCTTCTTGAAATCTGCCCTCTTTGGCTGGTCTGCAAGCTTGCTTAAAGATTTCTTCTTTGTGCTTAACCACTTTTTGTTTAAGTGAGACTTATTGGAGTCTTTATGCTTGCTATATTTCTCCAATGCCTCTGCTTCAGTTAGCTGCACCAAGTTCTTTGGATCAGGAACATTAAATATGCTTTGGAACATTTGCAGAGTAAGATCTATAATCACATTATTTTGTGAATCCATGCATAATCTTGTAGCAGGATTGTAGGTACTGGCTATTGTCAATATCAACTTTGGAAACTGCACTGATAAAGGAAACACAGTGATATGTGCAAGACCAGAATCAACAATCCTTTGTGTTCTCCCTGTCAAGTTTGCTCATTCTGCAAAGGTCTCTTCATGTAATTCTTTAAAGCTATACTGGCCCAGATTAGTATCCGTGATATCTGACCAGTCTGATTCCACCTTGCTCACTTTCATCACCAGATTCCTATGATCATACCTCAATGTATAAGGCAGCTGTTCTGGTTTCACCTTCTTTATTTTTGGTGTTGTCTCTGATGTTCCAACCGGTTGATTCCTTTGAGTAGCCTCTCTTGACATTCCTAACATCTTTCAATTTTCCTACAAGCAAACCTCTAATTAGATCTTTAGATATCATCATAAAACATGCTTTTAAAACATACCTATTACACATACATCAGAGTCAGAACCCAAATAGAAGCTCAAAAGAATCTCTTTTACAACACTGGCGGACTCAGAGCAAAAACCGATATAGAAACTTCACCTAATAACAAATAGGGTCGGAGTCGGAGTCGGGGAGGTTATCGAAACTGGGATCGGAACAAAAAATGGATTTGGTTTTCTTTGAATTTTTATTTTTTTCATATTCTATTTCCATTCCGCGTCCGCCTCTGATTTGATCATCGTTACTTTGAAGAAAGACTTTCCCATTATACGCGGAGCCGGAAACGAGATGAAACATGGAATCAATACCTTTTGTAAAACAAATCTTTCAAGTCCAAGATCGATTCCAATCCCGCCTCCGTCGTGATTGACCATGATCGCCAAAGAAACCTTCTAGAACTCGGAGTCAGAAACAGGATGAAACATGGAATCGATAACCTTGTAAAACAAAACTCTGAGGTCCATAATTCATTCCAATCCCACCTTCGCCTATGCTAATCATGATGTCATCAAATACTTTATTCATTTTCAACACAATTTCATGATTAAGACCTAGGTCACTATAAAATGGCAGAGGAGCTTAAAACTCTACACCCATATGACCATGGGGAACAATTGCATTCTAAGATATCATTTTTAAATCATTTTAAAAGTGATTATAGAGACCAACGAAACCCTAATCTAACAAGCCTGACAAAAAAACTAGGGCATAGGTTTAAACCCTGCCATCCTACCAGACAACGAAACCCTAATTAACTTTAATCTACCCTAACTCACTGTAAAATCTCTAATCTAACTAACGCCATTAAAATCTCTTAATCTAATCTAATCTATTGCAAACCAAAAAAAACACGACGCAATCACGATTAAGACATGAAAGCAATGGTGCCCTAAAAATAGAAAGAAACGACATGAACGTACAAGACAACAAAAAGACAACCCGACCAACAATATATAAGACCCATTGAAACTAGCATGCCAAGAATCACGAACTCATAATGAAATGACAATGCGATTCAAAACACGGGCAAACATATATACAAAACACACAACAACAATCAAACCGAAGAACAACAAAGATAAGAAACCTACCTTAAACACAAACAAACTCATGCTAACCTTCTGAATCAATTCGCACACAATCCCTTCTCTATCTCGATCAATTTTCTCAAAACGAACTCTACTACTGCTCTTTCGTGCTCTTAGATTTTTAACAATAACAATAATGATCAGTTTTACCCTTAATAAAGGTCAATATGTAAATTTCTACCTACACTGGAAAACTTTCATTAATGCATTAAAGCGTAGTAAAGGCAGAGTCAGAACTGAGAGTGAACCAACACTTCACAATAGTAAGACTTCAATCAAAAAGTCAACGACAAAAAGTGGCGGGGGCGGAACTAAAATGGAATCAGGATCTCAAATTTATAAAATTTCCAAACCTCATTCCCATTCTAGCTCCGCATCCGACAACTAAAAACAAAGCAAAAACAAATACAAAAAGTTAAGTAAAAGACCAACCTAATAAAACAAAACACAAAAACCGAGACAAAGCAAAAATTAAAAAAAATAGCGGAGGTGGGATCGGAACTAATTGTGATTTTGTAAAATTTGATAACTCCCATTTTAATTCCCACTCCGGGTCCGCTCCTGCTAAAGACCAAAAACAAAGGCAAAGAAAAGACTATCGGGATAGAACCAAAAACAAGCCTCAAAAGAACTTTCAGAACCTGATTCAGTTCCGGTTCCGATTCCGATAGAGAAACCAAAGAAAAACAAAGTATTGGCAAAACTAGACTCCAAACTTTGTTTCAAAAACAACTAAATAACAAAGATAACAAGGGGGACCCATTTTGACCAAGGCAAAAGATGGGGTGGTTATGCAAGGCATAACATGTAGTTTCACAGTGTTACAATTCTAGAGTGATTTTGACAACATAACAACATAGTTAATACACTCACAATACAATTAAAATGCACAAAGGCATTAATTTGTAAATCTTTAATATGGGTTCCCAAGGTTTCCATTGGTCATCTCGCCAGTCTTTGCATTCATGCAAGCTGTGACAAAGAACATGAATTGGTTCCAATTTTCCACAAAAGCTTCTTTCCAATCATACACTGGCATGCACGAACATGCAACCAATATGCAATTACATGCAACCACATGCAATTTCAAGAAGTTGTATCTGTAGACCTTATTATGCCTCTAAGCATAGGTGAATCAAATACAAACAAGAAGAAACACAATCAAGGATTTTATTTTGTTCATTTTTCCACATAGGGTAAGAAAATGATAAAAATCCTGGTTCTTTAACCAATTTTCCAAATTCCAAACATGAGTAACATTACAAAGGTTTTTGGTTAAAAGTGTTATGAAGATTTCTTGCCTTATTGTAGGGAATTTAATGTTTTTTCTTATATTTTTTAGTAGACTTGAAAAGAGATTATCTCATGAAAGATCCTACCCAAGAATGTCAAACAAACAGGATGTGCATTTTATTTCAAATTTTAGTGATTGTTCTCATGCATTTTTTTTATGGTTTTTGTGTATAATACTGATTTGAGCAACTATTTTCCTTTTTGGTTGGGTGGCTATTGGCAACATCTCACATGGACCATGTTCTCAGTACATTCATGATTACTTGTTCCTCCTCTAGACAATTTTGTGCTCTGATCCCCAAGTACTATCAATTGACAGAAATATATTTTTGATGTTGAATCTAAAGATGTTTTGAAGAGAGGTCTTATTTGTTGAGTAAATTTTGCAGCGAACTGTAAACTTTGCACAGATGATGTCTCAAATGGAGGGTGGTTGTCCAATTGATTATAATGTCATCACAGATCTCTTTCTTCAGGTAATTTATTTCTAGTTGTTGTTATCTTCTTCCTATTTATAAATAGCTTATGGTTTTTGATATGGAACTCTAAAGTTGAGGTGACTATTAAATTATTTCTCTCAATGTAATTTAATTTTTTATATGATTATTTCTTGTAGTGCCTATTGGGTGTAGATTCATGCATCAAGTTTTTTGAACAGTTCAAGTCTTATGAAGGGCTATATTTCTTCTTGGGTGCATATTTGAGCTCCAGGTGATTTGACTTTGGATTGTCACTTGTATCATTGTGTCACTGATATTCATTGATCTATTTGAGGAGGTAATTTTATAGTAGCTTGGGAACCTTGTACTTATATGGTAAACTATATTTTCAATGTCATTGGTAGTGAGGATTCCGAAATTCACTTCAAATACATTGAAGCAATAGCCAAAAATGGACAAATCAAGGAGGTGGAAAGTGTAACCAAAGAGTCAAACTTCTATGATGTTGAAAAGACAAAGAACTTTCTTATGGAAGCAATACTTTCAGATGCTTGTCCACTAATAAATGTTTGTGATCATTTTGGATTTTCCCACTGTCATGTTCAATAAATCTTAAAAGTTAACCTGTATATGTAGAACATAGTTCTCAGTTCATACTAAGTACTCATGGTGTGAATTATACAGAGGAGTCTTTCATAGGATCCTTAGGCTTTATTTTCCAAGTATTTATTTCACGTTTTGGAGTTGTATAAGCAAAACATAGAGCATTGTAACTTAGTTTTCTTAGTCACAACACTAAGAAACACACTTTGTAACATATTTTTTAAGAGAAACATATTTCTATCTTGTATCTACTATAAGAACACCTTTTCTCAATAAAATTAAAAAAATTCCTTCTTAATATATGTTTCATTATGTGCAAATGAATGATTGATTATGTTTTTCTATGTTTTATGTTAAACCTCAAAATCATTGTCTCATTTCCAACACTTTTAGGTAGAAATAAATGAACATTTCTTTTTAAATAAACTACCAATTGACTAAATATACTACCAACCAATAGAAATCAGTGAATAAATATGACTAAAAATATATGACTAAATATATTACTAGTTGATAGAAATTAGTGAATAAATATACTACCTTGATTGACAGAAATTAGTGAATAAATATGACTAAATCAATGACTAAAAATTTGCTACCAAATTGATCAATCAAAACAACCAAATAAATGACTACCAATAAACTACTAATAGTCACATGACCAAGCTCAATGAATTTAATATGACTAAATATATGACTAAATCAATGACTAAATTAGTGACTAAATATACTACCAAATTGATCAATCAAAATGACCAAATAAATGACTAAAGTTGGTTTACTCAGAAATTTGGTCGTGTTATAAATGACTGAAAATAAACTACTAATAGTCAAATGACCAAGTTTAGTCATTTATAAGTAGATTTTAGTATTTTTTTAATCACATATTGCTATTTTTGTACTAGTGATTATATGGATTTGATCGTGTATATATCCTTAGTTTACAACACATTGGCCTTCATGTCTCATGTATTTAGATTCCATACTCATTCCATCCTAGATCCTCATCCATAATAAATCAAACATCAACCCATCCTAATCTCCTATCATTATCATCTCATCTTAATCCTAATAAAAAAATCACCATTCCATATCAATAATGATAATAAACATCATCCCATTTCAATCATAATACATAAACCATCATCCCAAATCCCATCTAAAAATAAAAAATTCAAAAAAAAAAGAATCATAATCTTGATTTCCTCAGACTTGACATTCAATCAATCCAATCATTGCATCTAAGACAACAATCCTTAATTAAAATAAAATCACGAGCCTAGCTATCAAACACTAATATTTCACCATATCCCTTTTTCCAATCAATCACCATCATCTTTATAAAAACCTTGCTTAAGTGATTATCCAAGCTTAGGCAAGTAAATCAAAGCCTTGCTTATTTGATTATCCAAGCCTAATGTAAGAAAATCATCATCTTTATCCAAGCCTTGATTGGATGATTATCCAAGCTTAATATAAAAAATCATCATCCTTATCAAACCTTTCTTAGGTGATTATCTAAGACTAAACTAAGAAAATCAATCATCATCATCTTATTTTATCTTTGGCAAGAGATATGGCATGGCTACAAGACATTTTTTGTAGTGAGTCTTTTGTTTTGATTTATCTTTTGATATTTGATCTTATCTTTTCACCCATGACTACACCTTCTTCTACCCAAGTCTAGATCTATTTATATATTGGTGTGTCACCACTAGTATATAATGGGGTATCATTTTTATCTTATATGTTGTGCTTTTCATTATTTGAGTGTCAAGTCCATGCAAAGGTTACCTTGTCACCCTAGTTCCTCATACCTCGATGCATAATTTTTTTTGCTATATCAAATCTTAGGATTTCTTAATGTGTACTAGCATAACCTATCCATCATAATCAAAATTCTCCTTCCTTTCCATCTCCTTCATCCCCTTTCATATTCCAATTCGTCTGATTCTTGATCCTTATCCCTAATCATTCATGTCTATAAATAGAGAGCACACCTATGTTCTCCTAATGTGCATGTCCTCTCGAGGGGACATCCCATCACCTAATCATTAATCATTCCATCTCCATATTCAATCTTTTCTTCATCTTTTTCATCCTCCCATTGATTGGGGAAATATTTTCATCCTTATCCTATCTCATCCAGAACTTTTTAAACTTATTTAATACAATTCCACTTTGTGATGTCATATCAAAGAGGGGAAAAATGTATACACCTAAAATATGACCTTACCCAACCACACCTAGTTTTATTCTATCCTAAGACATTTATTAAATAAATATTTCTTACTTATTTAGTTATTCCCATATTCATCCTATTCCTTTAATTAAAAAAATATTTACTATTTATTTAATTATTTTTCCCTTCTTATTATCCCATTAATTAAATAAATACTTTATTTATTTAATTAATTCCCCTTTTTCCTCCATCTTCCTCCATCTAATCCAGTCCCTTTATCTTGTTCACATGGATTATAATTTAAATGTGTCCTTATGTGACAAGTACCCCCTTCACATGTTAGATAACTAATTCCTTGTCTAGATGTATTGAACCTAGAGAACTCCTCAAAATTCAAGCTAGCTTTTCATCTTATCCACTCATCTCATTTAACCTTTTAATCCTAGCCATTTCCATAAGGATTTTTATCCTAGCCATTTCCATAAGGATTTTTATCCTTATCCCAATCCTAAACCTAGATCATATCCATCATGTGCCACTTGTCACATGATTACATCTTTGATCCGAACCCAAATCCTCTTTTAGTCTTATCCATCCATATTCAATCATTCCTAGCCATTAATTTTTTATCTTCACTATATATTTAGAGGCTCTCATACTTCGTCAAATCCTAATGAATCCCATCTTGAGCTATCATACCTACATGCTATAATTTTGATCTATCATGTTATCATATCATATTAAGGTTATGCTAGAGAATTGAGCAATCCATATATATCAACATCAAAGAGAAAACCAAATGTCCAATAAGGGTGCACTCTATTTTTTCTCATCAAGGAGAGAAACAAAGATTATAGGTCAAAGTATTGTGTTTTGTGTTACTTTTAGTTTCCTTTTTTACCCTCAATATTTTCCATCCTCTTCGGGGATTTTACATGTTGTATCAAAGTGAGGTTTGGAAGCTAAGCTTTGAGCCTGTAACAAGGAAATTGAGATGGGAGAGAGTGCCCACTTATTCTCCTTAGGTTATTAAAATATGTTCTAGGAATCCAAACTGGATTGACTATCAACCCCAAAGGGTGAGTCAATGCTCAATGAGGAAGACCTAGGAAGGGGTTCCTCTAGGCTTTGATGGATTCACCACCAAGAAAAATCTTGGAAAAGATAACTTAGCATTCAACATACAAATCTAAAAATGCAATCCAAATGAGTGATGCAAATGATGAAATTATGCAACAACAAGTTAGGGTATGTGTACTTGGGAGTTCTAGAAATGTAATGAGGATTTTGGAAATACAAAAATATTGTCAAAAATTGCTATGGAGGACTAAGAAACACTTACTGTTTTCTTAGTCTCATTGTTGTTTTTCAAGGAAGATGCGATATCTTCGGATGTCAAAACTAGATCTGAAAAAATCTCTAAATACCTTTGGGAGGACTAAGATGCCTTAGGTGGTGACTTAGTCCCGTTTAGAATTTTTGAAATCTTTGAAAGTGGTCTTGAGGTCCAAAGTCTACACTTCCTTCTTCTCTGGTCTCAAGTCCTAAAACTTCCACATCTGGTCTGTAGGTGAGTTTTTGTGAAGATGACAACTTTGCAATACAATTTTGCAAATTTTCACTTCAAATGATCTTTAAGTCTTCAACCTAAATCTAAAATCACAAACATGCAAGAGAGGAAAAACTTGTTGATTTTTAGTCAATGGGGGTTTGCCTTGGTCAAACCCCTTGTTGGTAATTAAACCTTGAAATGAAATGAAATAATGGAGGGAAATGATGAATGAACAAAGTATTATGTTGCAACTCAACAAACCCTTGTAACAAGGTGCTACAAATATGCTTGAAATGACTATAATGGATGTGGTTCTTGACTCCTTCTTGAATGATGTAGATCTTGCATGAAACACAAGTGCTTGAATCATAAACCTTACATCACAATTGTTAGCACAACAACAAACATGATGCAACAATATCCTTGATATGATGCTTGGATCTTGATGATGGCTTCAAATGCTTGATGAATTGTACTTGAATTCTCTTATGAACTCCAATTATGCTATTAGGATGCTCCCACAAAAGGATTGAAAATGAGTGAAGGAACCTTGTATTTATATTTATCCATGCTTAACATTTGAAATTACACCATAACAAGTTGGCATATGAAATCATTAACTAAAGGAGGCTTAATCCCACCAAAATTTGAAATTAAATCCTGAAAATAAGTTAAGGGGCACTAAGACGCCCTAGGTGGCATCTTAGTCCCAAGGCTTAAAGCTTGGGGAAAAGACTCCAAAAAAGGGCCCATTTAAGTTCCACTTGAAATCCGGGTCCCAAGTTCTTTGGGGGACAAAGAGGCCCAAGGTGGCATCTTATTCTTGACACACAAATCAGGGACACTCAGATAGAATCATTAAATTATCATTTATCCTTTGGAGTTTGTTGAGATTAGGCAAAAAAAGATGTAATTCATTAAGCTTGTGGATGCAAAATAGGACCAATTAAGACATAAATAAGGATAAACAAATCAAGGCGGGCCCAAACAAGTGTGAAAATGCAAGGGTATGCATTTTTCTACACTACAAGTCTACTATGAATATCACAAAATAAAAGTGCATAATATTTTAGAATTGCTTTGTAATCTAAATTTTAAATTGAATCTATTGAGAATGAATCAATTATTATGAAACTTGTTTATGTGTTGTTATTGAGCATATCCTCTAACTCACTATGGATTTTGGAAACTATAGGCATAGAGTAGTATTTTACTCTCTTGTTTGTGATTATAATTAGTCATACAGTGTTTGAGTTAAGTGTACCTTTTGGGATTTTGATTTTTTATTGTTGATGAGTTTTTAAATGCTCATGAAGGAAGGAATTGATTTGTTGCCTTATTTATCAATAGTCTAGCCACCAAGTTTTGATATCTAATTATCTTGATAATTTATGGCCATATTTTATTTAGTGTTGAAATTGAGCTCATTTTATGCCTTATTGATGGAATTGATATTTCTTCTGATTTGGTGTTGTTTTAAATTGTTTGGTGGATATGATAAAATATTTGATTCCTTATCATGTATCTTGAAATGTTTTTCTCTATCATGTCAATGAAGGGCCTCTAATAGGTATTGTAAGAGAGTAGGTTGTGGAGAACATGATCTTCTTTTATATTTGTATAGCTATACTAATTGGAATTCCTTGTTCTTGCTAAATGTATAATAATATTAAGCGAAGTGTTTGAGAAATTGCGAAACATATTATTCATATAAGGATCTTTAGTTATGAATAATCTCAATATATGATGTGTATGATATAAATTTGATGATGGTAAATGATGTAAAATTGATTTTATAAATGAATTGAATATTAATCTTTGCTTATTTAATCTCGAGAATGAGATCTAAAGAAAATATTAACGTGGGTTGTATCTTAATTTTTATATATCGTTGGATATTGATTTAGTTTGCCCACTAAGAATATCTTAGTCATATTCCTATTTCTATTAATATTCTAATTTTAGAAGTAGATTATGACCTGTTTAAAAATATGTACCATGTCGTTAAAAACATAAAGGAGCACTTGAAGCTACTATTTAATCTAACATGATAACATCTAATGATATTTTCAAATTAAGTTATAATTACAAATCATTATTACATATATGATTAGAATTAGAATGGAAACAATTTTCTCATAATTATTTTTGTTGATACAAGAAACTAATAATTGAGTTATCAAATGTGGAAAAGTAATTTACTTTTACATTTGATGCATAGTTATATGTTGAAGTTTACAATATAATATTTAAATAATTTGAACCATGCTTAATGGATTTAATTGAATAAAGATCTAAGAATAAAATATGGTAAGATGGAGCCAAGTGCACATTTAGGGCCTCTAAACTAAGAAGGAGCCAAGTGAACATTTATGACACTCACTCTCATTAATTTTATTGTATAGAGTGTCATGTGCTCAACAATCATTCTTTCTTCTGTCAAGGAAAAAATAAATTTTGTGGCATGACAATTTTCTAAAAAAACCTAGTCTTCTGACTCCCATGTGCAAATATAAAAAGGAAGTGAATCCAAATAATCTTGGCGAACCTCAGCTTTGACAATTAAAAATAGTTAAAATATTACATGTAATCTAGACTTGGTTTCCACAATAGGCTTAGTTGGGAGACATGTAGAGAAACAAAGAATGACAATGAGTGGAACACTTTACTTTGTACAAAATAGATGTAGGAGTCTTGAATTATTGGATTGGAGGCCCAAGAAAACCTTTTTGACTATCTTGTTTCACTTGTAGTCCTTTATGGGTGTGAAGTGTGAGGCAACAGCATGTTAGTTCACACCTAGAAGCAAATAGAAAGAATCCAAAAGCATTTAACCATAAGAAGCCTCAAATGAAAAAAAATCCATATGAGATTCTTTAGAGGTGAAACAAGTACTTTCCAAAAAATATATTAATTGGTCAATTGAGAACTAGATCACATCATTTTTTATGTGAGATTAATAAATAGACAAATACCCAATAAAGAGTGAGAAATAATGACATGGCTATTTGGGAACAAGGGGGTGTCGGATTAGAAACATAATGACACTACACAATAGAGTGCATAGCCTACAATACATTCATATCAATTACAAAGACAACACGAATGTGGATAACTTGATTACTTTATTTGAAGAGTTAAAACTAGACAAAATGACAAGATTTTCAATCAAGATCTACAATTGAAAATCTAAGATTAATTTTTTTTATGATTATTTTAACGTGATGCTTATTTACTCCCACTATTAATCTCATAGACTAATTGATCTCATAAACATTATTAAAATCTTTTGTTTCATTTCAATAGAAAAAGGGTAAGATTGGCGAATTAGGGTCTCCAAGCTAAGCAGAAACCAAACGAACATTTAGGGCGCTTACTCCCATTGAATACTGTCGTACAAAGTCCCATGTCTGCAAACAGTGACCCAGCAATCGCTCTTTCTTTTGCCGAGGAAGAAAGGAATTTTGTGGCGTGACAGACCTGGTCTTCCGACTGCCACGCAATATATCGGCGACATCATTATTTTAATCGAACCTGTACAGACAGTGAAGTCGCCATTTATCGTCGAGGAAGCTGCTGATATGGAGGGTCCATCTGCTGGCATCATGCTGACAAGCTGATGTTGAATTCCATGTTCAATAATTCCTGTCTTACGAATTAAAACTGTCGAGTTTCGTGGGAATCCAAACATATCGTACGCTGAAAATAAATTATTGGACGATGAAAGTGACCTCAACTCATCATCCTCAAACTCTCTTTCCGATTCTCGCATTTTTTTATTTTGCCTGGATTGGGCATCGATCGTAGCAGTCAATTGGAGCCCTTGTGGGGTGCGATTGTTATAGTAATACAGGAATACATTAATTGAAGTATATATTCATGCTATTATGATAATCGATTGTATTTAGTTTGCAAATTGGATTCAGTTGAATGATGGTTTTTAATTTAGTTGTATGTCTTTTATAATATTGTAAACAGTTATATATTTTCGCTAGATAAATTTAATTGATCAGCTAAATTTAGTTGAAGGATAACTTTTAATTTATAGAGATCATCATCTTTATTTTAACTGATCAATTGAATTTAACTGAACGATAATTTTTAATTTAGATGTATATTTTTTAACATTATCATAATCTATTATATGAAACAAAAATATAGGGAGAGTACTGCATGTTTCAATAATTGTTATAGCGTTTATTGATTTAATGTTCAATATTTTTAACAATATTAGATTAATAGTGACTTTAAAGTTGTTAGTATTGATGATGACTATCGTAATTGAATGAAATGTATTCCTTACATCTAAAAAGTAACAAATCATATGATGCCATATCAGGCACCGATAAAACATCACTTAGTGCACAACTATCGGTCTCACTTTTTTTGGGTCTTTTTGAACACCTCAACAAAAAGCATATGACATCATATTTGATGATGTGATCTAGAAACCTTAGTTATAAATAAAGAACTTGTCAAGTAAACTGTTGTATAAAATTGAAAGATATTTGAAATTTTGACTCTGAATAAGATGCTCAACTACCGAATCCTCTACTATTATATTTTAATTATTAGTTAACTTTCATATCCAATTTCGTATAGTCTGACGTCCTCCTGATTGTTCAAAGTAAACAGGTCGTATTCACAAGCATTTGTAAGGATTTCCTTCATCCCTCAATGTGACAGAAATTATTTATGGCGTTATATTAATAGTGTGGAATGTGCTGTGATTGAGGATTTCCTTCATTTGTAAATGTGACAGAAATTCATGATGTCCGTGTTAACAAAAATTATAAAACAACACAATCTCCATAAACAACACCTAATGAGATATATAATAAAAACTAAATTAAAAATAAACAAAAACATTCTAGCCTTCTGATATTAATTCCCTGCCATAGGTCCCCACCTACCCATACATTGGGGAATTCTCTTCATTATTGTGGCCCATATTAAGAAAATTTTAAGCCTTTATATAATTTTGAGTATTTAGAAATAGTTTTTGGGCACTAATAGATTTTTACAGAAATAAATTAATATCTTTTTCTACATAGATCTTTTAAGATTAATTAATTAGTCACTATTAGGAAAAAAAGTTTGAAATAATAAAGATTAATTTAATGTTTTGGATTTTAAATAATAAATGTAAGTATTGTGTTTTTAGTTTGATGTGAAGTATGATTTTGTTACATGTTTGATTTGTCAATGTTCGAAAAAAAATATGTCTTGTTAGATGGATTTTTGTTCTTTTGTTTGGATCTTTTTTGCAATTCTAGAATCGGTCTCACTATTGTGGACCTAAACTAGACCTACAAATTTGATCTTTACTAATTTTCAAAATTTTGCATTCAATTGACATAGTAGTACTTAGTTTGGTCTTCACATAAAATCTTGGTTTGCATGCTAGGGAGTTTGTACATGACATGGATAATTACTACTTTTTGTTAAATTCTTGTAAGGATCCCAAGTCAACAAATTGTAATTAATATTGAAGACAAATAGTCATGTACCATTCCCTAAGATATTGATGTAATGTTGATATCACTACATGATTCTTTTTAAGCCTTGTGATGTGTGAGAGAAGGTGTTCATATTATATATTCATTAATTATTCTAAATGCATTAAGATATTGAAAAATCAAAAAGAATTGTTAAGAGAAAGAAGATTCACTTTTTATTCTTCTTTTTAGGTGTTCAATAAACTACTATCTATAAAATTTTGTCTTCTATATATTCTAACACTAATCTAGTCTATATAGCTAAGACTAACAATAACACAAAGAAAATATAGGAAATAGAAAACTAAAATATAAAGTAGGGTACATATAAATTTGGATTCAACCAAGCTAGTCTTAGAAAATGTTAGAAATTCTAATTTAAAGCTAAAGACAACTTTTTTAGTTAAATAAACACACAAAAAAATGCATCTTTACTAAGTGTGAGTGCAGATCTCCCAAGGCATTGGTATAGTCTCCTAGCATAAAATTATTCTAAGGTTTTAAAATTATTAATTACTACTAAAGAGATATTAGGTCCACTAAGTCTAGGCACTTATAGCTATAAAAAATAGAAAAAAATAAAGAAAAAGAAATTAAAAACTAATAGAAAAGGGAGAAAGGAAACACATGTAAATAAGATTGAAAATTAGGACTTAGAAATCCTTGCTGGTGAAAAATTGAAAGAAAAAAATACACAAGACTAAGGAAATGCTAGGAAACTCCTTAGTAAGTTTAAAGCTTGTATGATTGATATTTCTACAAGATTAGTTGTGTAGGTACCCTATTAGGAGTGTTGATATAGTGTCTTAGAGGGTGCTAGTGTTTTGGATTAAAATAGTCAAATATTTTTAGGGATGATTCTCCTCAATACATTGATCAATTCTTGCAATTGTCTCACCATGCAATTTACATAGATTCATTTGCAAATTATTTTCAAGATATTTTTTACTAATGGAACCTTGCAAAGTGGTTAGGTGAAAGAGGAAGCTACCTCACTTAGCCCCTTGAGGGTAATTTAAACATAAATCCATATTTAAATGATAATGATAAAAAAATATTAGATTCAAATGTGGAATAAAATAGTCAATAAAATAAAAATTCAAACCGTAATATGCTTACCATTAGGAGATAACACAAAGGAAACTAGGGCTTGCTGTTAGAAAGAAATGGTATAAAAAATGGAAATAAAAAATAAATAAAAATTGTAGGGGGATAAAGAGAGATGGAATAGAAAGGGAAAACAAAGGATTAGGGAAAATAATGTAAATTGGCAAGGAAATTAGGAAAGAAGAAGAAAAGTTCTATGAGATAGAGGCAAAAATATGTAGGACCACACAAAGTTACTTTATCAATTCAGATGTTGCATGGATGAGCTCCAAATATTAATGATCATGCTCCAATAATAGACTAATACTTAGGTTAGAAAAAGGTGTTTTTTCCACCTTGTATTATGTTATTAATGTATAGTTTATTTATTATGTGGCGCACCTAGGAAATCTAGGGATGCATTCATCACATGGGTCTAGTATTTTTGGGGTCACTTTATTTGTTGTATATAACATTTGGTTAAATATTTAATATTGGGAAAACTTAGTACCAATATTAAATGAGGGGTTAATGGTTTTGTAAGTTCATGGTATTAGTCACATGGTTTTATAATATTTCAATTGGTGGTTTTGTGTGAGCTTATTTTTATGAAATCAAACACATGGGTAGTTGTCTAAGGTTGGATTGTTAGCTTGGAGTTTTGGCTAAGGGGTTGAGAGCATCTAATGTTAGCATTTGTGAGGGTTGAATCATGGCATGAAATGTGTGGTTACATTCTTGTTCAAATGGAGTGCTTGTAGAGGGCTTTATATTTTAAAGGTGTTCGTGGACAACTCTGAAAACATATTGTAATGTTTATTTTTGAATAATACATTAGTGAAATACTTTTGGAGGCTGATTTTTCTCTCTTGGTGATTTTATTAGGTTATAACTTGTGTCATATTTGATGGTATGTTGTCTATTCTTTAGCATATGGATTATGAATACTTTTTTTTATAGATTTGTCTATTTGGGTTATGTGGAAATTATCTTAGGTGGATGCATATTTCCTTTCATTTGGTATTAGATCCATGGTTGTGGTTTGTATAACCCTTGTTAGAATAGATCTCAAATGTATAGTTGAATCTAGGGTTTGCAAGGAAAGAATGAAGACATTGCAAGATATGATGGTTTTGTGTAGGTATTTTTTGTAGATTTAAAATTTTGGGGTTACAGATTTGTGGTTATTTTTTTATAGATCTAGGTTTATGAATATTTGTTGGAAAAATGGTTTTTATGGATGTTTATCATGAGGGTTTCATAGGTGAAGTGTTGCAGATGGGCCCTTGGAACAAAATAGACCTCACCATTAGATCCAAAAGGCCTGAGAGATCAAAATTGACATAAACTACAACCTATTTTGTCCATTATGAAAAAATGGAAAAATTTCCCTTCCTTACCCTATCACATGGCCACATAGCCATTTGATTCATCTATAGAGAAAATAAATCAATATATATATCTAACAATTTATTTTTTTAAAACTTGACTATATTTTAAATTAAAAAACAAAATTAAAAAAATTAACACAAGGGGGGTCTAAAGACAATGACTTGGTACCGACACATACGCCTGTTGGCACCTATTGGCCCTCTATCGGTCAGTATTCAACCCTTAGCCTAGTGGTTGGGGCCATTGGGCTTAGGCCCCTAGCTCCTAGGCCTCAGTTTCATGGGGAACCAGTCAGGGTTGGCCCAACCCCCATGAGAAAAGCAATTTTTTTAATCGCCATAAAATTTCATTTAAAATTTTGCGCATCAATTTTTTTAAACCTAATTTAAAACTTCTATCGAGTCTACCACTACCTAGCTGATGGTGCCACCAACTAGCCACTAGTGTGCCACCCTATGGTCGCCACTAGCTTAGCCTATAGGGCTAATTGTGTAACTTTTTTCTAGACAGTATATATTTTTCCCAGTGTCTATTTTGTGACTTCTTATACTCGCTAGAAAGGTGGTTCTAAGCTCTACACTATGGTATTAGTGGTTTTTCCAAAAAAAAATATTTTAACATTAATTTTCTTTTTGAAAGTTGGATGTTGCTTTCGGTCTTGGATAGGTCATAACTTGTGCATACAGAGTTGAATTTCAGACTAAATCTTGTTTAGAGCACTACACAGTGGATTAGGTTTGGAGATGTTTTGGTATGGTTTATTTGTTGTTATTTTCATCTAGGTTATTTATGAGTTATTTTGACTATGGTGATTTTGTGAGATTATGGCTATTCAGGTCTTGGTGATTTGATGTTGGAGTCATTGCATACTCATATGTACATCTTTGATTACTTTCATTTGACATGATTATCACTATATTGTTAGATTGGTATGTTGCATTGTTGCATCTACAAGTTGTGCAATGTTGTAGGTTGTCTATGCTTATAGGTTGCATTTATGATTTAGATGTGGGTTTTCTATGCCCATAGATGTTTTAGTGTTGTAGATTCAAATTTTTGGCTTGGTTTAGTCACATGTCTTTTGATATCACTACAACAAATCCTTGTGATTAGCTCCCTTTTTTGCATCCACCCATTGTTTTAATGTATTTTTCTCCATTTTTTTTGAAAAATTCAATGCTATTTATTAGGATGGCACTATTTTTGGCATTTTTTGCACCAATCATAACAAGTATGCACTAAATTAGGCACAAATTAGTGCTTAGATTAGTGCCTAGATTAGCGCCTAAGTTAGCACCTATATTGGCACCTAATTTAACACCTAATTTAATGCCTACTTTAGAGCCTGCTTTAGCATCTAATTTAGCACCTAATTAAGCACCTAATTGAGCACCTAATTGTTCTAATCTAGAAAAGGTTAAGGGTTAAGGGATTAGGGGTTAAGGTTTAAGAGATTAAGGGTCAAAAGATAAGGGATTTGGGGCTTAGGGGTTAGGTAGTTTAATGGTTAATGGCTTAGGGATTATCATTGATATTATGTAATCTCTATATAAACTTTGATAAAATATAATAAAAGTTTGAGTGGAAGGGTGTACCATAACTTTGTTCGTGTAACTTTTGATCTTATGAATGAAATAGAACATCTTATTATTAGAGGTTCTCCATGACTAGTTAAGTGCACCAATATGTGACACAATTTTGGTGCAAAATTGGAAAAAAAACTTGTAATAGGCCATATTCCGCTCACCAAATTTGGCACTCTCCAAATGGCTTTATCATTTGGCGAGCGCCAAATTTGGTAAGTGCCAAATGGCTTGAATTTTTCAATGAGTGGAGAAGTGTGAGTTCTCTTTCTTTTTGCAATGAATTTTGGAATGCATTTTTCTAAACTCTTTTATTTTTGCTTTCTCTTCCAGGGAAACTATATACATGAAATAAACATTCAAGTATAAGCTGAAATTTACATATGGAAATTTAATTTCTTATACTTTAAGTTATATTACATGTATATAGGCAAGATGTTTGAGAGTGGTTTCAGATCTCTAGGAATTATAATGCAAATTCTAGTTTTTGGAAGATCTTAAAAAATTTAGACTTAGTCAAATTTCAGTAATCAACAATTCAAATTTCAGTAATTAGGAGGTCAAATTTTAGTAGTCAACAAGTTGCATCATCTTATTCTCTCCTCTCTCTCTCTCCCTTCCTCTCTCTCTCCACTCTCTCTCTCTATCTCTCACACACACCCCTCTATCTCCTCCCTACATCTGCCTCCCTCCCTCCCCTCTCTACTTCTCTCTATCTCTTCTCTCTCTGCATCTCCTTCCCTCTCTACTTATCTTTATCTCCCCTCTCTCTCTCTTTACCTACCTCTCCCTCCATCACTTTTTATCTCACTTATGTCTCCCTCCCTACCTCTTTCCCTCTCTACTCTCTATCTCTCCTCTCCCTCCCTCTACCTACATCTCTCTCTCACTCTTTATCCCTCTCTTCCCCCACTTTCTCTCTAACTCTCTCCTCTCTATCTCATAATTCTCTCTCCCTCCCTCTCACTCTCCCCTCTCTATCTCACCACTCTCTCTATCTCTCTCTCTCACACAAACCTCTATCTCCCTCTCTAACACTCCCTCCCTCCATCCTTCCCTCTCTACTTCTCTCTATCTCTCCTCTCCCTCCCTCTCTTGACCTCACCCTCCCTCCACTTCTTTTTGTCTCTACTCCCAATCTCTCTCACTATTGTCCCTCCCTCCCTCCCCCTCTTTCTCTCTCAATCGATCTTTTTCTCTATCTCACCATTCTCTCTCTCTCATTCACACACACACACCTTTATCTCCCTACCCTCCCCTCTGTACTCTTTATCTCTCCTCTCGCTTTCCCTCTCTATACATACCTCTCCCTCCATCACTCTCTCTCTCTCCATCCCTCTCTATCTCACTTATGCCTCCTTCCCTACCTCTTTCCCTCTCTACTCTCTATCTCTCCTCTCCCTTCCTCTACCTACCTCTCTCTCCATCTCTCCATCCCTCTCTTTCTCTCTCACTCTCTCCTCTCTATCTCACCATTATCTCTATCTCTACCTATCACCCCCTCCTCTCTAAATCACCATTCCCTCTCTCCCAGTTTCCCTCCTTCCCTCTCACTCCCTCCTCTCTAAATCACCATTCTCTCTCTATCCCACTTTCCCTCATTCCCTCTTTATGTCTCACTTATCCCTTTCTACCTCTCCCTCCCTCCAACCTCCCTCTCTCTCTTTATCTGTATTTCCCATTCTCTCCTTACCTCTCTCCTCTCTATCTCACCACTCTCTCCATCTCACTCTCCCTCCTTCCCTCTCTCCCTCCTATCCATCCCTCTCTCCTTCCCTCTCTACCTACCTCTCCCTCCACTACCTACCACTCTCTCCCTCACCCCTCTTTCTCTCTTACTCTCTCCTTCCCTCTCTACTC